>ML386611.1:0-97841 GCA_005239525.1 Nicotiana knightiana | reverse complement strand
TTTTTTCTGCACCCCTCCCCCCCTCCTGCCCCCCTCGTCCCCCGAAAAAAATATTTTTTTTTATATATTTTCGGTTTTAGTTTTCTCATTTCGGTTTATAGGTTCGAAATTTTACAAGTTCCAACGTTATGAATTTGGAGATTTTAAGTGTTTGAAAGTTTATGGGTTTAGAAATTATAAAGTTTACGGGTTCGAAAATTCCGCAAAGTTCAGCGGTTCGGAAGTTTATGAAATTTGTGAGTTCGGAAGGTTGTTGGTCCAAAAGTTTATAGTTTCATGTTTATTTTATCTAAATTATTTATGAATACTCTTGAATAGTTATTTTCCTTAATTTGCGTACCAAACACCGAAAAATAAAAAAGATTACTATTTGTTTTTCAAGAAAACACTTTCTTGAAAAATATTTTCCATTATACCAAACACACCCTTAATGTTATTGCTTTGGATTAAATATATTTTATATTGATTGGAATTTCTAATTTTATATTTTTACTTTACGTTATATTTTTTTTTATTGAATTCTTTTATAAAAAATGTTTAAGTTGATTTTGTTGTTTTTTTAAATATACTAATTGCAAATGGAACATTTACTATTCTTTTTCATAATTTGATACTTAAAAGTTCTTTTTTAAAAGATTGGCCAAATACAATGAGCTTGCAAAAAGCACCATTCAAACGAATTGGTCAAACACAAACATGCTATTTTGCAAAAGTAATTTTTCAAAAAATACTTTAAACAAAAACACTTTTCAAAATAAATATTTTTTGGCAGCTTGGCCAAACGGACTCTAAGAAGTCAGACCTAGATCTAAATCTCAAACTAAAAAAAAAAAAAAAAAAGCAAACACGTGGCTTCATATCAGTGCATAAAAGCACATATGAGAGATTAAATCTTGGTCGTTCTAGTAGTGCACATGATGCATTAAATTCTGGCCGTTCAAATAATGTTCATCACAGCTGTGCCAAATTATCCTCTCTCGAAGCTACTCATAAAGGCACATATGAGATATTTCCATATTTGTTCTTCGAACATCCAGTTTACTTGGTGTTGGTAAGTGGCATCGGAATTTTTTAATCCAAATGGCATTACGTTATAGCAGTAGGTACCATATTTAGTGATGAACGAGGTCTTTTCCTGATCATTCGGGTTCATTTGTATTTGGTTGTACCCGGAATAGGCGTCGAGAAAACTGAGAATCTCGTGGCCGGCCGTAGCATCGATCATGCGATCGATATTAGGCAAAGAAAAATAATCCTCGGGGCATGCTTTATTTAAATCCTTGTAATCTACACACATTCTTAGTTTGTTCCCTTTCTTAGGGACTACTACGTTTGCTAGCCACTCGAGGTATTTTACTTCCCGGATGGACCCTATTTTAAGAAGCTTAGTTACCTCGTCTTTGGTGAAGTCATTCTTGATCTCGGACTGGGGTCTTCTTTTCTGCTTCACGGGATGGAACTTCGGGTCCAAGCTTAGTTTATGGGTGGTGATTTCTGGTGGGATCCCAGTCACGTCGAGATGGGACCAAGCACAATAATCCATGTTAGCTATAAGAAATTGAATATGTTTTTTTCCTGAGCTCAGGAGTTAACCCCGTACTCAGGTATACCTTTCGTTCGAGCAAATGTTCGATTAATATGACTTGCTCCAGCTCTTCGACCGTTGTTTGGTAGCGTCGGAGTCATCGGGGACTATGAAGGATCGAGGGACCCTATAATCATCATCTTTGTCAGTCCCCTGCTTCTCTAGTTGGGTTGAGGCCGACGTCTGTGATTGCTATTTGGCTTCCTGTTTTTCGTTCGAATTTGACCCCTTCGTCGATGAGAGTGTCGATATTGGAATCACTTCGTCAACGGAAAATATTTCCTTTGCGGCGGGTTGCTCCTCGTAGATTCTTTTGATTCCCTCTGGTGTCGGGAATTTTAGAACCTGGTGAAGGGTCGAGGGCACTGCCCTCATGTTGTGGATCCACGGTCTCCCGAACAGGGCGTTATACCTCATATCCCCCTCGATCACATGGAACTTGATCTCTCTGATGGTACTGACTACGTTCACTGGAAAAATTATTTTTACCTTAGTAGTTTCACAAGCCATGTTGAATCTGTTTAGCACTCGGGCCGCGGGCATAACTTGGTCCCGAGCTATTCAATGACCCTTGATCCAATGTTGTTGGCCGAACTACCTGGATCTATTATCACACGTTTAAATCAAGTCTTATTCATTACAGATATTACCAGTGCTTCATTGTGGGGCTGCATAATTCCTTCTACGTCCTCGACGTTGAAGGACAAGGTTTATTCTAGTACTTAATCCCGAGTTCGTTTCTCCCTTGTGATAGACACCTTGATGCATTTTAACACTGGCCCTTGGGGAACATCGACCCTATGACAATCATGTAAATGACGTGTTGAGGTTCTTCTTGCTCATTTTGTTTGTTGGAATCTCTATTTCTGAAATGATTCTTGGCTCGGTCACTCAGAAACTCCCGAAGGTGCCCGTCGTTGAAGAAGCAAGATACTTATTCTCTCAACTGTCTACAATCTTCCGTTCCGTGGCCATGGGTGCCATAATATTTTCACATTTAGTTGGAATTTCTCTAGGCTGGATCGGTCTGCAGAGGTTGAGGCCATTTAGTATCTTTGATGCGTCCAATAGCCGATACGATGGCGGTTGCGTCAACATTGAAGTTATATTCTAACAATCGTGGTGCTTCTTTAGGTCCGGTATGCATGTCGAAGCCATTCTTGCTCATGAGCCCTCGAGAGCTCTGGCCTAGGTCATTTATCCTTTCACTTTGTACTGGTCGCCCAGATCCGTTGCTCCTCTAATCTCAATTATACGGCTGGTATCCATCCCTGTTCAACCTTGGATCTCGATCAATTTCCCTCTTGATTCTGTCAACGGGCATGATAAGATAAACGGACCTGGAAGGAGCCCCCATCTGGTCGTCTTCGACTCTAATCTTTGATTGATACCGATTATGTACATCAACCCAGGTAACAACCGAGTATTCTATCAAGTTCTGCTTTAACTGCTGTGAAGCCACTGAGCTTCGTACATTGAGTCCTTGAGTGAAAGCTTGAACGGCCCAATCATCGGCGAACGATGGTAGATCCATTTGTTCCATTTAGAACCGAGACACAAGATCTCTGAGCAACTCGTTATCTTTCTTCCTTACCTTGAAAAGGTCCGACTTCCTAATCTCGACCTTAATGGCTCCGGCGTGTGCCTTTACAAAAGAATCTGCTAGCATGTCAAAAGAATCAATAGAGTTAGGTGGTAAATGGTGGTACCATATCATAGCTCCCTTTGAAAGGGTCTCTCCCGAATTTCTTTAGTAACAAGGATTCGATGTCATCGTCCTCTAGATCATTCCCTTTAATTGCACATGTGTAAGAGGTGACATGCTCATTTGGGTCGGTCGTTCCATTGTACTAAGGAATCTCGGGCATGCGGAACTTCTTGGGGATCGGTTTGGGAGCCGCGCTCGGGGGAAAGGCTTTTGTACAAACTTTTTGGAATCCATACCCTTCAATATTGTTGGTGCCCCGGGATTTGATCAACCTTGGAGTTCTAAGTTTCCACCTTCTTTTCATTTGCTTCGATCTTCTTTTCCCCCGACTCAACTCGTTTCATAAGTTCCTCGAGCATCTTCATGATTTGGGGATCGGCCCCCGATTCATTCCCGTTCGATTTCCTTGACACCAATTTGACCTTGTGAATAACTTCTTGGGACGGCTCGGGCTCGATCCTTCTTGGTGCACGATTCTTGTTTTGAATCTGGGTTATTGTGGCTTGTTGAGCCTGCAACATCTCGAAGATCACCCGAAGGCTGATCCCACCCTCTTCGTCTCCATGTGTGCTCTGAGTGGCCGACTGAACATCCCTACGGATGCTACTCTCGGGATCGACGGCCAAATTTGCATTGATGGCTACATGTGAGCTGACGTCGATTGGATCTACAGCCGGAACTCTATCGAGTCCAACTGAAGGTACGTCGTTCCCTAGTGCTATGTTGTCAATCTCGTCATGGTGACCGAAGTCATTGTCCACGTGTACTGGTGCTGCCTGAGAGTTCGACATTTTGATCCTGGAATCAAAGATACTCTCAAGAACAAGTGTAAAATAGTGTGTGTTACAAAAGTTAGTACCAAAAAATCAATATTATCCTTAGCCCCACGGTGGGCGCCAAACTGTTTACCCTAAAAAGGATAACAATTGAATTTATACGCGGTTTTAAAGATACGTGATAAAACTTTGCACAAATTAAGAGAATATATTAATATTGAAATTGACGATAAAAGAAATAAATGCAAACCAAACGAATCGAATAGCCTTGGCCCTCGAGTTCGATCACCCTTGAACCAAGAGAAAATTCAGCTGATATAAGAACATAGTAACAAGATAATGAAGGCTAGAAAAAGACAGTGTATTGCTTTATGTTGCGTAAATGTGATGTGTTTTACAAGTGATCAAACCTCCTTTATATAGTAGGGGAGTCCTACTCTTGATACAGTTCTAAATGAAGTAAGAAATCTCATGATTGGCTAATTAATCGGCCTATCCTTGTTACGTGTCGAGATCTCCGCCGTGATCTACGCCCAATCGCTGATATTTCGTCCTTGTGTTATTCGGTTTAGCAAATTTTCCTTGATCTCGCCTGATCTCGATTTGGTTCGGTCCCTGGGTCTCGAGCTTGACGATATAACTTCGCACCTCGGTTCGATATGATTCGAGGTCGGACCTTAATCTATCATATTCCAGTCTCGCTGAGTCACGCAAGGGGCGAACCCAATTTTGACCGTATACAATAGTCATGTACAGGTGTCCTATGAATAATTGAATGGAAAAGAGCTTAAACCTTAATTGTGTTCTAATTATCATTTTCTCTACATATTGCCCTGCGCCTGCCCTCTTTAAAAGTTGAACTTTAAACAAATTCAACCATCTCTTAGTTTGATATGTTATCAAATCGTCCAAATAATAACTGTGTGGTTATTTTGAACTAGAGATTGAAATTAAGTTGTTATTATATTGTAGATAGCTTCTCCAAGTCTCCAACACACTCCTTAATTATTCTCCAGGTCTTTATCTCTTCTATACCACTTCTATTATGTAAACCTTGTAACAACGATGGATTATCAATATAGAATTTCTGTGTCTCAAGTTCTTCCAAAGCACATAAAAATAACTCTCCCGATTGTATTTTCTGTGTCTAAGTTTATCTGGGCGTGAAGTTTAAGAACACACGAAACACTTTTGAATCTTGTGTCTTTAAACTAACGGGATGTAACATACGAAAAATACCTTTTGAATCTTGTGGACTTAGACTTTGCCAAGTGTCAATAAAGGATAAAATGAGACTATTGGAATTAAAAACTTTCTAAATAGAGATGAGATATTTTTTGAAACTTAGTAAAAAAAAAATAGTAAGGTACCTAAATTGAAATTGAGAGAGTATAACTCTCCAAACTCCAACTAAGCTTGTAAAGACTTGCATATAAAACACAGTCCGAGAGGTTAGGCAGACCCCAACCTAGCTTGTATACAAGAGCTTGATTTATTCATACTAGGTATGAAGTGTTAAATTATACTGGTTTGTATTGGTGGCTAAATGCATGTCATTTATATACTCACAAAGAATTTTTATATTATTAATGTAATTTAACTTATTGTAGCAGATTACTTGCGTTAATTTCTGTTACTCGTAATCAGTGGCGGACTCACGTGGAGTCAAGCGCTGAACCCGTTTTAAAAAAAAACACTGTGTATATGTTTAAATTACGATTAAAGTGGCGTAAATTTTGTATAAATATTTTATTTGAACCTACTTGACAACTATTATTTTACGACTAAAGTCATGTACTTCTAAGATTGAACCCGCTTGCATAAAATCTTAGGTCCACCACTGCTCGTAATTACTTGTTGATCAGCGTAAGTAAAAGGGAGAAAAAGATAGTTGCAGGGCGCTTACCAGTAATGTAGTCGATGAAGTAAAAAGAGGTAAACTGTGGCTGCAATCGAGGTCGTTATTCATAGACATTTGCATAAGAAGCTTCTTCTTAAGCTTCTTCTTTTCTCTAGCTTTGTGGTTTTGAAACCAATAGAAAACATTTTTGGTCACAATCTTGCCAAAGAAAGACAAGTGGTCTGTGACTCTTTGTAATTGAGCAGCATTTGGATTTGTCAATCCTTTCTTATACATTTCTTGTAAGATCATGAGCTGCTCTGGGGTTGGACTCCATCTTGTATGACCAGTCATATTTTTTTTTTTCGTATTTCAAAAGATCGATATTATTGTACATTTTCTTTTTGTGACAAGGGGTATATATAGAGGAAGACCAAATAAACGAATTAAAGATGCAGTGGCCAATGGAAGAACAAATGCATCTGTGGAAGAGAGCAGGAGATGGACCAGTTTGTGCTGCTTCTTATGCGATATTGTCAAAAAACGTGATTACATCAAAAACAAGATACTTTTTTAGTAAAATTGTTATATGCATGCATGGAGAAATTCAAGTAGGAAATGGTCTACCGAAGAGCTATTCCTACTCTTAACGGTAGTTTTGTTTAGTTTGGAACAAGGATACTCTGAGACGATTATAATCCTATAATTATTGTAATCTTGAGATTATTGTTCTAAGATCCTATATGAAATAGATAATACTAAAATTTTGGTATAAATTTTTAGCTAAAAAAAATAAATAAACACATGATAAATTATATACAATTCCAAATTTTATACCGGAATTAGTGTCCAAATCCGGTATTTAACTTCGGAATATTGCATTTATTTGTTTTTTGGTATTAGCTAATACCAATATGAAATTTATACCAAAATCTTGGTATTATCGTATATCATATAGGAAGTAAATTTTAACTATGAGATAACTTTGTTTTGAACTAAACGACCCCCTAGTATTCTTGTGGTTCAAATGTAAAGAGTGAATTAATTACAATATGATGTTTTGGGACCCTACTATTAAAACTTTTCTGGAAAAGAAATTTGCCATCTCATATAATGATAGTTTATATTCTGATTTTATGACTTTCCTCCTTCGGTTTATGAGGGGGCGAAGAATGCAACAATATTATTTTCTTCCACAGCTTAAAATTAGAAAACAGCCTCAAGTCTCTTGGCCGTACGTCCCTGAACACACCTAAGGGTGTCAAACAGGCCGGGTTGAAACGTTTCCGGATCGGCACAGACCGGTTGAAATCGAAACCGGACCGGCCTGGTACGAAGGGGCCCGGGTGGGCTGGGTAGGAGTGATAGAAGGGTTGGTCCGTTTATAATTTTTCTACCTGTTACCCGGACCGGTCCAACCCGGTCAAAGTGAACAGTGCACTTACCGATTAAACCGGCCCAGACCGGTCCGGTTTTAAGGGCTACATTTTTTTTTTGTTTTTTATTTTTTATTTTTTAAATATTATTAGACGTATCATGCATTTATGCTTAATGTTTTAGTTTATTATTTTAATATTATTAGACGTATAAATGCAAGTTTGAACTTTAATTTGAAGTATTAAATTTAAACTTTAATTTGCAAGTTTGAAGTTTTGAACTTGCAAATTATAAGTAAATTCTTAATTATATATTCAAATATAAGAATTTTAAAGTCTTTGTATCCTTTATTCAAACACTATTTTTATAAGTTTGTTTTTTTGTTTATATTTTTACGATAGTTATAACAAATACAAAAAAAAAATTGAAAAAAATAATAATTTACTGTTAACCCGGCCCGGCCCGACCCAGTTTATCCGTATCCCTTACGGTTTAATTTTTACCCGGATGAACCCGAACCCGCTAAATCCGTTAAGCCTCAACCCGTAACCGGCCCGGTTCGTAACCCGTGCGGTTCACATTTTTCCCTACCCAGCCCGGCCCAGCCCACCCGATTAACACCTCTAAACACACCCCATCTACTTTGGGTAAGGAGCGGACGCATGTTAGTCTAAGCGGTGTCATCCCACATTATTTTGCGAAAAAATATTGTTCCCCCCGGTCCATAATAAGTGACTAATTTGCTTTTTTATTTTGGTCCAGAATAAGTGTTCATTTATATAATCAAGAAAGAATTCAATTTGTTTTTACAAAATAACTCTTATGTACATATCCCTGAAAAAAAAAATTTACTCCTCACATTAATTATTTAATTAAGGGTAGTTTAGTCATATATATACTAGGTATTTTTATATAAAATTTAATATATTCTTAATGGGCGTACTAAAAGTAAAGTGGTCACTTACTGTGGACCGGAGGGAATAGTATTAATATAAATGTAAATGATGTGCACAAAATAAAATGACATAATTTACTAATAATATTTCCTAGTTCACTGGTTAAGCCCTCATTTTCCTACCAGCATTTGGCCATGATTTATCGTTTTCTAAATCTTTGAGTCTCTTTATTAGCTATCACTCCAATGTGTTTTGGATCCCTGGCTATAGTTCTATATATATACAAAGTCATGGGCTTTTTTGCCTACATTCACTTTAATTTGCCAAATATTGTCTCATGTTGTTAGAGAATTCACTTATTTCTTTCGACTGTGTAAAGATTTCCAAATTAATTTATTATGTCATGGATTACCCTACTCGTAGAGCCTTAAAGTTTTGGGTTGAATGCTCTGATTGACCGTAACGAACCGACTGGTCGTTTTGAGCAATCGATTTCGGCTCGGCAATTTGAGGTCACGAGTAGCTTCACACAGTATATTATGATTTGTGTGCATCGTTGATTCGAGTTTTGAGAGGTTTGGAAAGGATTTTAGGAGTGACTCTCATTTGATAAGTCCGAAGTTGAAGGAATTGACCCAGGGTTTGACTTTTGAATATTTAACCGGATCGGAGTTTCGACGGTTTCATTTGGATGTTTCTAAAAAGTTTCGGCATCATTTAGCGGAAGTTGGCAGTTTAAAGGTTTAGAATTTTTCTAAGTTTGACCATGGTTTGACTTTAAGGCTATCGGGTCCGGATTATGATTTAGGAATTTGGAATAGGTCCATTTCGTCATTTAGAACTTGCTTGCAAATTTGGTATCATTCGGAGTTGATTTGATATGGTTCGGACGCTCTGTTGAGATTTTAGAAGTTCTTGAAGTTCAATGTGATTTTTATGTGTTTTGGCATCCGATTCGTAGTTATAGAGGTCATTTTAGTATTCCAATTGCGCGAGCAAGTTCATGTTATGTTTTCAGACATGTGAGGGTGTTTGGTTTAGAACCCCGAGGGCTCGGATGAGTTTTGTACGCGTTTCGGAGTGTTAAAAGAAGGTACACATGTGTTGGTGTGTATGTTCTCGCATTTGCGAGGATTTCATCGCATTTGCGATGACCGCATTTGTGATATCATTCTCCCATTTGTGAAGATGGGCTGGGCCAGGGGGTTCGCAATTGCGAACCACATCATCACATTTGCGATTGCAGCTCCGCATTTGCGACACCAACTGTCACTTTTGCGAAAAACTCAGAACTCGCATTTGCGAGTCTTGTGTCGCATTTGCGACCTGAACAGTGTTGGCTAGCCTTCGTATTTGCGATACTTTGTTCACATTGCGAGCATAGCATTTGCGATCCTGATGTCGTAAATGCGACATCTAAGGCTGATATAAGATTCCCATTTCTGGACTTAGCTTCATTTTATCATATTTTGAACTCTAGGTCCGAGAGTGGGCGATTTTGAGAGAGGAATTTCATCTACAATCATTGGGTAAGTACCTATAATCAATTTTCTATCATATTTTGTAATTATATCTTAGGTTTAACATCAAATTCATGAGAATCTAAAGGAAAATTTGAGAAAAAATTATGAAATCTTTAAAAATGTAAAATGATGATTTGAAGGACGAATTGGTATCGGAACTTGATAATTTTTATATGGTTGAACTCGTATCGGAATGGGTGTTCGAGTTCTGTAAATCTTATTGGGTTTCGAGTTGCGGGCCGGGGGGGGGGATTAACTTCTATTGACTTTTTGCAAAATGTATAAAGATCATAGTTTTGTTAATTTAAGTTGTTTTCTCTTGTATTGTTTGATGCATTTAAATTGTCTTTGGCTGCATTGAGCAGAACGGAGGTGAATTTGTAAAGAAAAAGCTAATTTGAGTATTAATTTGGCCGAATTAAGGTAAGTGTCTAGCCGAACTTTGTGTGGATGAATTACACCTTAGGAATTGAGTAAATTGTGTTATCTTGTTATGTAAAAGCCGTGTACGGAAAGTGAAGAGTGGGTACTCGGTCTGTATGTGGTATTTGACCGGTTTAGATTGTCTAATGTCTTTCCATGACTTTAGTTGAGTTGTCATAAGATGTGGTATCTCGTTGTTAGTCTATTCTTACAAGGCGTATTTGACGCTGCTAGCACCTACTATACTCCTTACTCGTTATTTGGCCTTATATGTCGTAGTTGAAGTTATTATTTTTCTTATTGTGTTGTTACTGCTTAATTGTTGAATTGTTCTATGTCTAGCACTTATATTCTACCTATCTTAATTGTTACGATTTCATGCTTAGTTACCACGTACTTTATCTTCCCTAACATTTTTGTATAGTTGTTGTGTTCCTTCGAGTTTTATGTGGTTTTTTTGTCGTTGTGTACTGATTCTCTTGATTGTAGAAATTCTTGTAAACGAAGTCGTTGAATTGTTGTTGTTGATTTAAATTATTGTAAGGGGGATCGGGTTGCATGCCGCAACAGGTGGAATAAGGGAGGTGGTGAGATAAGGGAGGATATTTATATTGTGATAATGCTATTATATGGTGGGATCGGGTTGCACGCCGCAACAGGTGAAATAAGGGTGGACTGTTATGAGGAAATACGGGCCAGTTATGATATTGATATTATACGGTGGGATCGGGTTGCACTCTGCAACAGGTGAAATAAAGGTGAAATGATATGGTGGAATAAGGGTGAAATTTGATATTGATATTATATGGTGGGATCGGGTTGCGCGCCGCAACACATTTTATGTTTGTGTTCCCTGTTTATTGTATTGGTTTCGGTTCTTTCTTATGTCATACTGAGAATTCGTATTTCCGGTTCTTTACTGTTTTTCGAGTATGAGTTATTGTCGTTGACTTAGAGCCTTGCCGTCATTTTCTGAGTTATTTTTCCTAATACTACTATTCTAGTGAATTGATTCTCTAGGTGAGTTTTACTACGTTGAGTCATTGCTTCCTGTACTGCTGAGTTGTTAGTAATATAGTGGCTTTATATAAATAAAAGAATTAATATCATACTGTCTTGTGTGACTTTTAAGTTAAAATCCGCCGCTTATTTCGATACTTACCATTTCTACTAGTTGTTATATTTTACTTCAATTGATTTCTCAACTTAATCTCCTTGGCTTGTCTGAGGCTTTTATTTTACTTACAAAGGATTTGTATTATATTGTAATTCAACAAACTCTATATTAAATTCAGTAGCTTATCTGATGTTGTATTTATTCGAAGAGGTTATTTTCATTAACCAAATGATTTTCAAAATAAACTCATTTTCTCATCGATTTCCTACTTGGATCAGAAGCTGTAGTTTTACTTTTATATATATATATATATATATATACACACACACACACATAAAGTCTTTCGAACGTCCTAATTAACATTTTTCACGAATATTATGTACTGAGTAACATGTGGATATCGTCGTGTAAGGTGAGATGAAAAGATGTGGGCACAAGGTGCCGTGTGTGTTAAAGGTTTGAAAGATGAGATCTGTGGTATGAAATTATGTTTTCCTTATCGTTATTTCCATTTGTAATCTGATTTCTGTTGCTATTAACATTTCATTAATATTCCTTTCTTGTTAGCATTATATCATTCCTGCACAGGTTAGATGTTCAGTGAGTGTCTTGACCTGGCCTCGTCACTACTCTACCGAGGTTAGGATGGATTCTTACTGGGTACCACCGTGGTGTAATCATGCTACGCTTCTGCACATTTTTGTGCAGAGTCAAGTGCTCCGGATCGAGTAGGTTTTGAGACTCATGCTTGGTGTGGCTGGAGACTTCAAGGTACAGCTGTCGGACGTTCGCGAGCTCCGAAGTCACCCTCTAATGTATTATTTCCATTGTTTCTTTTATTCCGGAACTATGATGTATTCATTATGTAAAAATTTCTCCTAGAAAGACTTTGACTTGTACTACCGATTTTGGGAATTATAAATTTTATTGAGAACTCTATTTCTAAGGTTGTTAGATGTTATTTATTATTGTTATCCACTAAATGTTAGGTTTACTTAGTCCCTAAGACTAGGTGCCATCACAATACTCAACAGAGGGGAAATTGGGTCGTCACAAGTTGGTATCAGAGCCTTAGGTTCATATGTGCTATGAGTCATAAGCAGGTTTAGTAGAGTCCTGCGGATCAGTTCGGATACGTTTGTACTTATCTTCGAGAGGCTACAAAAACCATTAGGAAATTCCACCTCTTTCATCCCTTATCGTGTGACATTGATTCAACTCGAAGCACATATCTTATGTTCCTTATGCATCCACTCATGTATCATATTGTGCACTTGATATCAACTATACGCCAACGGTTCGTGATGTTGCGGATGGGATACGAGGGGCACATGGATGCTCAAACATTGTCTCAACGTGTCGTCCAGACTGAGGGTGCGGAGGAATTGAGAGACTATTCAGTTGTTCATGCGAAAGTGCAGCGGCTTCTGGCATCTAGTTGGTAAGTACGAGCTTGGGAAGGTTTAATTGGTTGACTAATCGTCGCGATCATGGTAGGGTCACAAAGTGGATGTTGATTTGAGGATAGTTGGTGGTATTGGAGACTAAGTGGGTCATATGGGATTTCTACTCATTGGAAGGTACATTTTATCATTCAAGGCATTGAAGGAAGCGAGATTGACTGTCACGAGAATGTACGTTCGCTTAGTAGATGACTATGAGTACTTTATGATTGGTGTTTTACGAGTTGTGAAGGTTAGTCTTGCAGATCATCAGATGTTGTTTTCTATGGCTTCGCGCCAAGTGGGGGAGTCTACTAGAGGCATTCAGATTGCAGAGTCAAGTGTTGCATCAGTTTGGGTCGGAGATGTGTATATATTTATGGCATTGAGAGGTTCCCCGAAGTTTGCATATAATTAAGATATGAGATTTTTCATGGGATGATATTGGGGCTTGCGGTGTTTCTACGTCATTAATAGATATACATTTCAGTATTCAGGAGAAGTCGGAGAAACAACTTCAGATTCATAGGAGATCTATTCATTGTGGGCATCTTGGTTGCGGCATTATGGGGTGCTTCAGAGGGAATACGGTGGTTTATGAGCTTCTGGGCTGCGTGGTTCGTGCTAGGATTTTCCGCATTGGGTTTTGGTTGGGATCATTATGTATCGACAGGGATAAGTGTTACCCCAAAGGAAAGACGAGGAGTATTCAAAGAAATGGGTCAACTCTGTGGTGTTGGGTCAGCATAGCAATGGAAGTAATTGGTCCTTTTTGAATGGGAATTCTCTACCGGAATTTATAGCAGTATTTTTGGATTGGACAGTTTGTGTGACTCGGTTGAGTTGGGGAGATGCGGTCCTGATGGCTTAGTTGCGTGCGGGAGGGACTCAGAGAGTTATCGATGATTTCGGCCACGACTTGAGTCGGTTGTCTGCTATGGGCATAAGTAATATGTTGTACATTATGGTTGTCTCCTGGATGGATATCAGAAGTTGATAAAATGTTGGCATTATTGGATATCATATGTGGAGAGCGTGCATTTTAAGAAGGAACCTTGAGTTTTGGTTTGTGGATGCGTGGCTAGTGGCATGGTGATTTATGGGTTTTGAGGCTTTTTGAGGTTCAAGTTTTGTACGCGGTCGGTAAATCTACATGGGTGCTTCAGTAAGATGATGGGGTGGGACTGATGTATCAGCCATTCTGGTAGCGTAGTTGAGATGATGTATGGAAACTATGGTATTCCTGAGATTTTGGGGCTGGATGTTCTCATATGCGGACTATTTCTTGTTTGTGGCTTGTGAAGAAATGTTGAGAATGGGATAACTAATGACATAAATTATCGATAGGTTGCTATGGACTTGTGGAAGGATATTTACCTATTTGGGAGTGATCAGGATTTGGTTTGGGGCTATTTGAAAGCCCAACAAGAATGTGTACTTTATATCGGATCAGGTTTGGGTGCTCTTGTGAAGTTGATATCATGGATATGTTACCGGGCAGTATGGATATTATTTGTGCCCCTGGCCTATGTTATGTGCTACTCTCTTATGATGTGATAGGATGTGAGGTTGTATAATCATTCTCCATGCATGTGTAATTCCATTCAGACCTTATGGCGATGTGGGCAAGATGGACCTCGTGATGTGATTTTTGCTAATTGCACCTTAGTTGTGCTTGTTTTCCTCCATGTTGTTCTATTTCTATTCATTTCCCACAGTTATACTTGTGCACTCTATTGTGTTGGATATCAGCATCATGGGATCAGTGAACCCGAACATTTTGGCTCGATGAGTATCCCTATGTGGATTGATATATTTGGGGCCGAGCTGCACGCCGCATCGGATTTTATGTGAGATACCTTTTCCTTATGTTTATATTGTGTTCTGTTTTCCCTCTGTGGTAAGTTGATGAAACTGTACTTTGTTATTATATTTGTTGCACTTGTTAAATAATCCTCGTACCTTGTTTTCCTTTTATTTTGCTTCATGCTTGGGTTATTGTCGTTCGGTGTACGGACCGTGTTATGTGAGAATTTGTGTGGTTCCGTGATGAGTTGTTAGTTGGGTTGCTGGTATTGGCTGAGAAGAGGTTCTTAGATTTGTGATTCACACTATCGTTTTGGGGTGAGGAGTGGTTGGAAGGATGATGATATTTCTGCTCAGATTTGGGCAATGGCTCTTGAAGGACTGGAGAGCTTCTTGGCTTGTTGACTTCATAGGTGGTTGTGAGTTTCTTCATGTTTCTTGTGTCTTGGTCAGCATCGTGGAGTTCCAGAACAAGGTTTATTTCAATGTGAATCATATTGCCCGCATCCAGAGTGTTATTGGTTGATGTGATGTTCAGAAGATATTACTACGGGAATTGGAGTTGTGTGGAACGACATGTGATTGTGATCTGGGTTGAAATTGTGGCTCGATTCAGCTTGTTCAGGTTTGTACAGCGTGATAATGCGAGATTCGGATCTTATGATGAGTTTCAAATGTTGAGGGTTGGGTTCTGTCTTAAGTTATGGACTAAGATGAAGTGAGGCCTTCAGTTAAGTTGCGTTGTCGGGCCCATAGGTTTGGGTGATGGGGAATCACCTCTGGGTGTATGAATGGTGAGCTCATGCAGTGATCTGATAGCTTTGGAACGACTCCTGGCACGTTCGAGGACGAACGTATGTTTAGGTGGGGGAGGATGTAACGACCCGACTGGTCATTTTGAGAAATTACGTCTCGGCAGTTTGAGGTCACGAGTAGCTTCACACAGTATATTATGACTTGTGTGCATCGTTGCTTCGGGTTTTGAGAGGTTCGGAAAGGATTTTAGGAGTGACTCTCATTTGAGAAGTCCGAAGTTGAAGGAATTGACCCAGGGTTATACTTTTGAGTATTTGACTTCGGATCGAAGTTTCGACGATTCCGGTAGGTCTGGATAGTGATTTTGGACTTGGGCGTATGCCCGAAATTTCATTTGGATGTTTCTAAAAGGTTTCGGCATCATTTGGCGGAAGTTGGCAATTTAAAGGTTTAGAATTTTCTTAAGTTTGACCATGGTTTGACTTTAAGGCTATCAGGCCCAGATTGTGGTTTCGGAATATGGAATTGGTCCGTTTCATCATTTGAAACTTGCCTGCAAAATTTGGTATCATTTGGAGTTGATTTGATATGGTTCGGACGGTCGGTTGCGATTTTAGAAGTTCTTGAAGTTCAATGTGATTTCATGTGTTTTAGTGTCCGATTCGTGCTTCTAGAGGTTATTTTGGTGTTCCAATCACGCGAGCGAGTTCGTGTTATGTTTTCAAACTTGTGAGGGTGTTTGATTTAGAGGGCTCATATGAGTTTTGTACGCGTTTCGGAGTGTTGGAAAAAGGTACAACTGTGTAGGTGTTTCTGTTCTCGCATTTGCGATGACCGCATTTGCGAGATCATTCTCGCATTTGCAAAGATGGGCCGAGGCAGGGGGTTCGCAATTACGAACCACACCAGATCTGCATTTGCGACACCAACTGTCGCTTTTGCGAAAAACTCAAAACACTCATTTGCGAGTTGTGTCGCATTTGCGACCTGAACAGTGCTGGCCAGCTTTCGCATTTGCAATACTTTTGTCGCATTTGCGAGCATCGCATTTGCGATCCTGATGTCGCAAATGCGACATCTGAGGCTGGTATTAAGATTCCCATTTCAGCACTTAGCTTCAATTTATCATATTTTGAACCCTAGGTCCGAGAGTGAGGAATTTCATCTAAAATCAATAGGTAAGTACCTATAATCAATTTTCTATCAAATTTTGTGATTATATCTTAGGTTTAACATCAAATTTATGAGAATCTAAAGGAAATTTTGGGGAAATATTTTAAAATGTAAAATAATGATTTGAAGGACGTTGATATCGGAACTTGATAATTTTGATATGGTTGAACTCGTATCGGAATGGTGTTGGGATTTTGTAAATTTTATCGGGTTCCGAAGTGCGGGCTAGGGGGAGGGGGCTGACTTTTTTTGACTTTTTACAAAATGTATAAAGATCATAGCTTTGTTAATTGAAGTTGTTTTCTCTTGCATTGTGTGATGTATTTAAATCGTCTTGGCTGCATTGAGCCGAGCGGAGGTGAATTTATAAAGGAAAAGCTAATTTAAGTATTGATTTGGCTAATTTGAGTATTGATTTGGCCGAATTAAGGTAAGTTTCTAGCCTAACTTTGTGTGGGGGAACTACACCTTAGGAATTGAGTAAATTGTGCTATCTTGTTATGTGAAAGCCGTGTACGCAAGGTGACGAGTGGGTACTTGGTCTATATGTGGTATTTAATCGATTTAGATTGTCTAGTGTCTTCCCATGACTTTAATTGAGTTGTCATAATATGTGGTATCTCGTTGTTAGTCTATTCTTACAAGCCTTATTTGACACTGCTAGCACCTACTGTACTCCTTACTCGTTATTTAGCCTTATATGTCGTAGTTGAAGTTATTGTCTTCCTTATTGTCTTGTTACCGCTTAATTGTTGAATTGTTCTATGTCTTGCACTCATATGCTACCTATCTTAATTGTTATGGTTGCATACTTAGTTACCACGTACTTTATTTGCCCTGTCATTTTTGTATAGTTGTTGTGTTCCTTCGAGTTTTATGTGGTTTTTTTGTTATTGTGTATTGATACCCTTGATTGTAGAATTCTTATAAACGAAGTCATTGAATTGTTGTTGTTGATTTAAATTATTGTAAAGGGGATCAGGTTGCACGCCGTAACAGGTGGAATAAGAAGGTGGTGAGATAAGAGAGGATATTTATATTTTGATATTGCTATTATATATATGGTATGATCGGGTTGCATGCCGCAACAGGTAAAATAAGGGTGGACTGTTATGAGGAAATAATAGTCAATTATGATATTGATATTATATGGTGGGATCGGGTTGCACGCCGCAACAGGTGAAATAAGGGTGAAGTTATATGGTGGAATAAGGGTGAAATTTGATATTGATATTATATGGTGGGATCAAGTTACGCCCCGCAACACATTGTATGTTTGTGTTCCCTGTTTGTTGTATTGGTTTCGGTTCTTTCATATATGATGCTGAGAATTTGTATTCCCTATTCTTTACTGTTTTCCGAGGATGAGTTATTGTCGTTGACTTAGCGCCTTGCCGTCATTTCCTGAGTTCTTTTTCCTAATGCTTCTATTATGGTGAATTGATTCTCTAGGTGAATTTTACTACGTTGAGTCATTGCCTTCTGTCCTGCTTGTTAGAATATAGTGACTTTAGATAAATAAAAGAATTAATATCATGCTGTCTTGTGTGACTTTTAAGTTAAAACCTGCCGCTTATTTCGATACTTAACATTTCTACTAGTTGTTATATTGTATTTCAATTGATTTCTCAACTTAATCTCCTTGGCTTGTCTGAGGCTTTTATTTTACTTACAAAGGAATTGTATTATATTGTAATTCAATAAATTCTATATTAAATTCAGTAGCTTATCCGGTGTTGTGTTTATTCGAAAAAGTTATTTTCATTAACAAAATTATTTCCAACTTCCAACTTGGATCAGAAGCTGTAGTTTTACTTTCGATATATATATATACATAAAGTCTTTCGAACAAACTAATTAACATTTGTCACGAATATTATGTACGGAGTAACATGTGGAAATCACCGTGTAATGTGAGATGGAAAAATGTGGGCACAAGGTGTCGTGTGTGTTAAAGGTTTGAAAGATGAGATCTGTGGTATGAAATTACGAAAATTGAGATTATTGGAGTATGTATTATAAACGATTTGATTGGTTGAGTTGACATTATTTTTCCTACTTGAGTGTATTTACGCTTGTCTGTACCCCAACTATGTGTTGTCTATTTACTTGGTATTTCATGTTGCCAGTTGTGTTTCCCTTATCGTTATTACTGTTTGTAATCTGATTTATGTTGCTATTGACATTTCTTTAATATTCTTTTCTTGTTAGCTTTATGTCATATCCTGCACAGTTTTAGATGTTCAGTGAATGTCTTGATCTGGCCTCGTCACTACTCTACCGAGGTTAGGCTGGATGCTTACTGTGTACCACTGTGGTGTACTCATGCTATGATTCCGCATATGTTTTTGCAGAGTTAGGTACTCCAGATCGAGTAGGTTTTGTGACTCATGCTTGGTGCGGCTGGAGACTTCAAGGTACACTTGTCGGGCGTTCGCAGGCTTCGAAGTCACCCTCTAATGTATTTATTTTTATTGTTTCTTCTATTCCGGAAATGTGATGTATTCATTATGTAAAAATTTCTCCTAGAAAGGCTTCTGACTTGTATTACCGATTTTGGAAATTGTAAATTTTATAGAGAATTCCATTTCTAAGGTTGTTAATTGTTATTTATTATCGTTATCCAGTAAATGTTAGACTTATTTAATCTCTAAGATTAGGTGCGATAACGATACACAACGGAGGGGAAATTAGGTCTTGACGGTGACAAATTCTTTCACACTCGTTTTTCTTATCCAGCTGCAGCAATAGAAATTTGTATAAGCATCTTTGGTGCTTTTGCCTTTTCTTTTGGTCAGAAAACTAATTGCAATTAATCTATCAAATGTCACTAGTACTTTTAATTTGGTCGTCTCCATTATCTGAAGCATACGATAAATTTAATGTAGTAAAAGACCATGCGTGTATAACTACTTTTACTAAATATTTAGCAGAATGACTGTTATTCTCTAGCTAGTATGGTAAGGGGTCGTTTGCTAGGGCGCATGAGAATAACATTGAATTAGGTATATTAGTAATGCTGATATTAGTTATGGTTGGATTAGTTATACTGACATATTTTTTATTCATTGTTTGATTTGATATATTAAAGCATTGCATAATTTTTAAATGAATTGTTTGTTTACAAAAATACCTTCAAAATCAGTCCATCACTTTATCTTTTTAAAATAAACATATGTCGAGGAATGTTTTTATATGAAAAAGATTTTTAAAAAATTATTTGATTTGTCTACCTATATTGTGGCATAGAACTGAATATTTATTAATAAAAACGGAAATATGCTATCTATTAGGGATATAATTTATTCTCACTTTCTTAGATTATTAGGCAAAGGAAGTTTGAATTAAAAAATTAAAAAGAAAATGAGTTGATTTGAAGTGCATTCCAGTACGTACTAGTATAATACATATTTATAAATTTACAATGAAGAAATTGGTGGAGTGTAGATATAAATAGCGAGAGCAATTTCAGTATCAAACTTTACATTAAACTTGCATTAATATAATATCTATCATATTTTAATCAAGCATAAATTATGAAGAGTAATTTTATCTTTAACTAAGCTAATGCATCCATTTAAACGCAAGTAGGGTGTATAACTAATACTTGCATAACTAATATATATGTTCAAAAAAAGTACTCCCTTTGTTCCAATTTATGTGAACCTGTTTGACTGAGCATGGAGGTTAAGAAAAAATAAAGTTTTTTGAAGTTTGTGGTCCTAAACAAGTCGAAAAGAGGCCCAGAGTATTTGTGTGGTTATAAACGTTTCTCATTAAGGGTAGAATTGAAAGTTTAAGTTAAATTATTTTCAAATTTAAAAAGGACTCATTTTCTTTGGAACAGAAGGAAATAGGTTTACATAAACTAGAATAAAGACAGTACCAAATAAGGTATTATTAATACACAAATTAATGAATGCTTTATTTTATCTAATGTCATCCTACCAACATGATTATATATATTTTTGATTCAAGCTAATACAAATATAATATCTATGTTTGCTAAAAAAAGAAGAAGATGAATTCCGTCAAACACAAACAAGGAAATATAATCTTCGTTTCAATCTGATGTCTACAAATATAATAGAACAAATATCAACTTTCTTTCTTTGTAATCTGAATAAATATATGGATGGGGAAACGAATCAATATATAACCTAACATTGAACACTGAAGAAATACCGCATTTAAGTTGGAGAGGGTAGAATTCCAGAAATTCGTCGGATGTTACAGTAAAATTAAGGGACAATTGCATAAAAGTACAGTTCACATAGGTATTTTTTATCCGCATAGCCATCATTTTATATTTTCATCTGTATAGCCCATGAAACTCTCATAATCATTTTATAATCGTTTTCATCCGTATACCCATCATCATTTTATATTTTGATATGAAACTCTCACTATATTTTCACATAGGCTCTTTGCACACAACTAGCTTAAATCGATCACATATATTTCTATTGCAACTATTGCAATCCAACTATAATGCAACTTGAAAAAAAAATTTGCATTTTCTTCTTTCCCAAATTTAAATAACAGAAACAAAAGAATAAAAAATAAAAATTGAAAAAACTTGCTACAAGTTCGCAATTTGGAAGAGAAATCAACAAAAAATTGACTTTATACATCGATTGTTCGAGAAAATGTGAGAAAAAATTTAATTTTGATTTTAAGTCCCACATATATTTTATATGTATAAAAATGTATAACTATGTATAAACTCGTATATGGAATGTATAATAATGTATTCTAGTATTTCACCAACACAGAAGAGCAAAATTAAGTTTAACTACATACGTGAAAGAGGAACTTACTTCAAAGAGAAAGACCACGACAACAAAGTCGAACACAAAATCGCGAATGTATAACACTATTTACACACCTAATATACAACATTATATACTTATTATAATTTTGTATAATGTTGTATAATGATGTATAATGTTGTATACGAAAACTGAATTTCACCTTCAATTTTTTTTTTCAACTGGTATGATTCTCAAAACCAATGTTAATAATGTTCAATCAACCGATACTCTAGATTTAAGTTACTAAAAGCTTTTTCAATATTTTTAGCCTCACCCAAATAATTTCACTTGTATTAATCAACACCCATTTGATTTTTTCCACCAAAATACATCTTCCTCAAATCTGTTAAAAAAAAACTCATAAATTGAAATAACTTTAAAATCTCAGTCCATAACTTCATTCTTGAAGAAATTTCAACAAAAATTAAGATCCCAGCTCGGCTTTTTCAATCTAGAATTTCAATCTTGAAAAAATTTCAAAGAGTTGCAATGTAGTCCAGCTGAACCAAATCTCTAGATTGAAGCTTCTTGGATCAATTAATTTCAATAGCACCCATTCGAATTTGAGCATGATTCTTTCATAAATTTTCAGATTTGAAAAGCTTCTAACTCCCTCAACCTAATTTTTGGTTTGGATATCAAAATCTTGACTGCATAACAAACTTAAGAGAGGTGGCTACTGGAGTGAAGAGGAAAAGAGCAGAAAATATAGAAGAGATGAGTGAAGATTATTTGGGTTCAATATTGAAACTATTATTTCAAAATATATACAACTTGGGCCTCATCAGGTAAAATTCTAAAATATGAGCTCTTTATAGTTATAGAATTGGGTCGAATGATATTCAGTGTAATTATACCTAAAATTAATGAAGGAATAAATGTAATTAATAAGATATTATAATAAAAAATGTAAAGGCGTGAGTTCATCTTGCTTAGATCCAATGTAATTAATAAGATATTATAATAAATAAGGTATTAATGTTGTTCTGAAAAGGATTGTGGGAACTGAGGAATCAATGACACTAACAGAATAGTTTTATATTTCATCATGTCTAATATAAGTGATTTTTTGATTATTTTCACACATTAAAAAATTTACTTTTTTATATTAATTAGCAATGAAATTGATCATATTAACTTTTATTATCTCTTCACATAAACACTCCTAAAATACTTTAACATTATTTACTCCAAGAGTAATGTAGGAAAAAAAAATTATTCATTCTTAAAATCTAAAAAAATCACTTATTTTGGACCGAATGAGTAATAATGCTTCATTCATTTATTGAAAGTTGTGGCATCAAAATGGGCTTAGCATGTAAGGCTAGCCCAATCCAATTTTGGGGGGAAAATCAAGGGAGCATTTGCATCTATACCTGCATTTACCGTTTTGCAAAAATAATTACAAGCGTACCCACTTTTCGCCTAAACTTCAGGCATACGGGTCTGAAGTAGCAAAGGCAATCACGCAAACTTCAGCATTTTAGTAGACAACTGAACTTAAGCATTCTACTAGCTGAAGTTTTGTTCTCTATTTGTCAATCCATCGCCATTATTAAATCAAAATCAACCATACCCAATTCAATGAGACCGTCCATGGTATCCCGACCACGTACCGTGACAACACAATCAACCATAATAAATTTTCCAACTTAAGTAGATACAGAGAACGACTCATGAAGATGTTCTGGTTCTATCCCGAATTCCACAGCAACATAAGGAGTAACATAGGACAAAGAGGATCCGGGATCAATAAGAGCATACACATCATGAGATTGGACAGTCAATATACATGTGAAAACATCCAGAGAAGCCTCTGCACTGTGACGGCCACTCATAGCATAGAATCGGCTGGGGCCTCCTGAACTCGGAGCACCACCCCTAGCTGCACCACGCCCTGCAGGTGCCGGAGAGCCTAGAGTTGGAGGGTGTGCTAGCGATGTAGCAGCTGGATGAATGAGTTGTGCCCCTGCCCGTACCCTGGCCGGATACACGACACTCCCTATGAATATGTCCTCTCATCTCGCATCCATAACATACTGGCAGGTCCATGTAGCAGATTCCCAAATGCATCTACCCACATTTGGGGCATGGGGGCCTCCGCGACTACTGAAATCTCAATCCTGATCGACCCTGATGGTGGGACCCCCTACTGCCCTGACTGGGCCTAAAGAGACTCCCCTGTTGCTGATCGTGTCCTGATGGAGGAGCATTAGCTAAAGACTGAGCATAAGACTGGGATGGCCCTGATTATCCGCTGATCAAGCCCTACTGCCACCTTATCGTTCCATCTTGTTCTTTAACTTTCGAGCCTCTGTAGGTTAGGAAAATGCCACCACCTTTCCATAGTTCATGTCAGAATTTAGAGCAGTTGTGGCAGCCTCATTAATAACCAAAGGCTAAGGCCCTACACAAATCAACGCACTCTAGCCTCCATAGTCGGCATCATATGTACAACATACTTTGACAGGCGTGCGAACTCCGTGTGATACTCCCACACACTCTTACCACCCTATTTAAGGGTCTCAAACTCCACAGCGCAGGCTGCCTTAGTCTCGGCAGGCAAGAAATGGTCCATGAAAGCATCCACGAACTCACTCTACCTTGCCGGAGGGCTCCCCTCCTCACAGGAATCCTCCCACATCTCAAACCATGAATATGCCACCCTTTCAGGCGATAGGCGACGAACTCTACTCCCTCCATCTCATTAGCAAACATAACTCGAAGAGTCTTATGCATTTCATCAATGAAATCCTGAAGGTACGCCCCGGGATCAGTACCTGTGAACACTGAAGGGTCTAACTGAAGAAACCTGTTTACCCTGGAACCAGAAGAATCCCCTTGCAGGCTAAAACAGGTGGCGCAACATTAGAACTTTGGGCCTGAGAAGCCACAACTGAGTCAGCATCTGAATAGCTCCCCTAAGATCCCCATCAGAAATACTAGGACCCGGAGTTGGGCTGGAGGTGGAGCAGGAATATCGGCGGGAGGGATTGTGGCACCCCCTGCAGGTGTAGGGACTGGTGTAGTCTGTTCTGGAGTGTCGCACCCCCTTTTTCTCGCAAAATCGGGTTTTAACATTTCTGGGACAACTCCTTCTTTTTGGGATTGGGTAAGGGATTGGAAGAGTCGCCACCTAACGGATTAAGGCGCGTTAGGGCACCTAGAGCAATTAACTCATAAACCAGTTTGCATCACCAGAGATCGGGTAAGGGCTCAAATTACCTCGAGGGGAAGGTGTTAAGCACCCCTCTAGGTCCACTACGGTGGGTCGCGGCTGAACTTAAATTAAGCGAAGTAGTGTAAAAGGGGAGGAAAACAATTTGGACAATACAAATTACTATACACGGGATTAAAAGGGGAGGGGGGAGGTCCGAGGTTATTTAGACTATAGGATCATTCCATGCAATACTTTGTAACTTCCCCAAGTTGGGGTGTTACTCATAGATTTAGTGCATGGGCTATCATATCCTTACTACCCAATTACTATCTTTCAGTTGTTACCTAAGCGTTCTAATAGCTTCTAGCTCATTCCTTATGCGTGCACTACCCGTCCCTTACCTATGGCCCTAGAAGTATTTGGACCTCTATTTAGGGTGGTTCTAGACTGACCTATATTACTTAAAAAGAGAAATCTAGGTGACAAAAAAAACAAATAGGACTTTAATGTAAAGAAACAAACAAGGGCTCACATTGACCTCCAAACAAAAGCAACAAATGCACGCAATTGAATCAACATACTTTTTTAATTTTATAATCCTATATGCATGATATCTATATGAGCAGAAATAGAATGTAAAGAAACAGTTTTATTAAAGAGATCATTGAGACCAATTTGTTGGCCTACTAATTTTATTAAGCATGAATCAGGGCACTTCCAGGCAGCAAATTGTCACAATTTTTAGGCCCAGAATAATTAGCAACCCTTTCAGATTTGCCTAAGTGATAGCCAGAATTGGCCAAAGTCAAAACTAATTAACGGAATCTTATAGGCATGGTTTCTACGAGTTTATTATAGACCTATAACATGGTTTCCAAGTGAACTACTGATTTTAACTCATAAAGACAGGTTTTTATTCCTTTTAAGTCCTATAGGTATGCTTGCTAATTGCAGAATTGATTTAAACCCCTGTAGGCATGATTTCTAAGTTGAGACTGATCTTTACTTCCTATAGTCATGAAATCTAATTACTGACTTGATTTAAACTCCTATAGACAGGATTTCTAAGTTTGAAAACTGATTTCACCCTATAGGCATGATATCTATTAGTTAAAATCCTATAGGCATGATTTCTAGGTTTGAACTGATATTTATTTCCTATAAGCATGGTATCTATTAATCGTATGTAGGAAGAATTTTAAGCAGATTGCCAGAAAAGGTTATTATTTCAAACAAACAGAATCTTGTAGACATGGTCACTGATGCACGTTGGGGTTAAAAAATGTGTGGATCCTAGGACAGGATTTCTAATGCAAAATTAACGGAAAGGCCTATAAAAAGGATCTCTATTATGAGGGTGTAAAAGTACAAAACTAAACAATCAAGAAATTCCTATAGGCAGGATCTCTAAACAAGTAGTAGCAATCACATGACTTGGTCAACATAATTAAACCTATAAGTAGGATTTCTACCCAAGTTTAACAAAAATAGAAGGAAACCCCCCAGCTTTCACTAATCAACCCTAAATCTATTCTTACAGAAATTATTACAATCCAGAATGAATAAATTACATAATAGTATCCATTACACTATGGGAAGCCTTCATAGGCCCAATATAAACCTGGGAACCAGGCCTTCCAACATAATTGCTTTGGGGTATAGTAATGATCCATCCATGGCACATTAAAAGTCATGCTTCCAGTGTGTTAAAGTTCCCAAGGGCCTCAGAGACCCCAAGCAATTCTCATACCAGAACCACATTCAGAAGGTAACTCATAAAAGATTGGAAAACCAACTCCAATGTGTCAGAGTTCAAAGGAGTCTCAAGGACCCTAGGCAGTGCTCACACTAGGGGTGGTTGAGAACCTAAATGACTAAGAGTAGGGGTTTTAAAACCAGTATATAATGTAAAAGGGGAATATTTCAAAATAGTTCAATTTTAGAAGAAAGAAAGTTCAAATCACAGAGCTGCAGGCAGAACTGCACCAAGAAGCAAACAAGTTTCATGTTCAGCACATAGTTCAAACAAGTTGTCATCTGATTAAGCTAAGTATTCATGCTAGTATTTAAAACAGTCATGGATAAAACACAGAAGCAATTAGGCAAAAACATTTGAATTAACCAGACATGACATATGAGTTAAGCAACAGACAAGTGATCATATGTTTACAGTACCTTGCAAGAAAACAGACCAAATCTTAATCTGAGGAGAGGATTCATATTGTTTGAAATAACTTAGTCTTAGGTTAACAGTATCATCAAATTATCATAGAAAAGGCAGAATCATACTAGGAATTGAAATAGGCTAGTCAAACAAAGCATAGAGAATGGAATTGCAAAGGATAGGGCATACCAGTTAAGAAGAAAGAAAGTAAAGGTGCAATAGCAGTTAAATTCCAGAATAATTTGGCCTTAACTTTCAGCCGGCCAAATATAACCACTTAGTACAGAAATCAGAGCAAGAGAGAACAAAGAGAACTTAGGTTTTTGTGAGAATAGCAGGATTCCAGTTTTTCTAAAGGGAATGAGGAAGAGGTTTTTAATAGTCTCAATGAGGTAGAAAATAAGGTAATGAATCAGTCCTACACAAATAAGGCATGAGAATAACTTTAGAATCAATTAGAGTCGGCTTCAATCAATTAACAAGAAGAAATAACATAAAATCAGGCTAGTACCACTTAATTTAGGGAAAGCATTATATGAAATCAATCAGTAGTCAAATACCATATCAAATAAGGTAAGGAAATAGTTCAAGAATCAATTAGAAGTCGGTTCCAATCCATTAACAGAACATATTAGTATAAAATCGGGCCAGTACTATTTAAGTTAAGGAAAGTATTAGAAAGAGTCAATCAAATAGTCAAGATGCCAAATCAAAACAAGGTAGGGAGTAATGAGAACAGTTAAATTGAATCAAATAAGGAATTACCAATACTACACAAACGGAAATACTTGAACCTTAGTAAGGATTTCAAAGTCTTTTTAGGGCAAATAAAAATTAGTCCATAATTAACGGCAAGAATCATAGAGACAGATAAACAGAAACATTAAAGGAAAATAATTAAATATCAAAAACCCTAAATTTTAATGTAAGTAAAATAGGCAGAAATATAAATACATATAGGCGAAAACTATGAGGGTAAGTAAAATTGTAACGACCTGGCTGGTCGTTCCGTGAGATTGGCTTTATTTCCCCCATTTCTGATTTATCATATATTGCTTAGCCTATTTATGTTGGGTTGGGTCGGTTGGTTTGGGTTCGGAATGGTTGTGGTAAGAACTGAGAAACTTAGTCTCTTAAATTAGCTTGATAGTTGAAAAAGTCGACTGGGAGTTGATTTATTGGTAAATGACCTAGAAATGCGGATTTTATGGATCAGATAACTTCTTTAGGTGATTTGGGACTTAGGAGTGTGTTTGAAATGAAATTTTGATGTCCAGAGTAGAATTAGGCTTGAATTGGCAAAAATTAGTTTTGGCGATTTTCGGTCGGTAGTGGAAACTAGGCTATCGGGGTCAGAATGGAATTCTGGAAGTTGGAACTGGTTCGTAATGTCATTTTTGATATGTGTGAAAACTTTTAGGTCAATTGGATGAGTTTTGGATGGTTTCGACATCCTTGGAGAAATTTAGAAATTTCAAAGTTCATAGGCTTGAATTTGATGTGATTTTGGTGTTTTTGCGTTGTTTTTGGTGTTTCGAAGGCTCGACTAAGTTT
Source organism: Nicotiana knightiana (assembly GCA_005239525.1). Lineage (NCBI taxonomy): Eukaryota > Viridiplantae > Streptophyta > Magnoliopsida > Solanales > Solanaceae > Nicotiana > Nicotiana knightiana. Next base: position 69,727 of record ML386611.1, on the reverse strand, counting down.
GAATGATATTATAGGATATGTTGGTAGGTTTGTTCAAGGTCCTGGGGGTCTCGGGTGTATTTTAGATGCTCAAACGGGCACTTTTGGTCTTTGGGAGATTGCTGGTTTTCATGTGTTTTAGCAGCAGTGGTTTGTTCATTGCGATCGCGTGAGTTCATCCGTGATCGTGTAGAGTAAAGTTTGAGGCAGGCAGATTTGTTCTATGCGATCGCATAATGAGGTTTGCGATCACATAGGTTGGGCAGCCAGAGCAATGCAGTCGCGTGGTTCCTTGTGCGATCGTGTAGAAGAAAAAGGGGACGCGTGAGGTTGTTGCAATTGTTCTTCATGACAGCGTGTATGGGTACGTGATCGCATAGGTCAGGGAGTCGAAGCTTCGCGATCACGTAGGGAATGGTGAGATCGCAATGATTAAATTTGGAGGCAATAAGTTTGTTCTTCGCGATTGCGTGGGTGGTCCCGCGATCGTAGTGAGTTAATATTTAGTGCTGAGCAGAATATTTTAAAAGGCCATTTTTGCGAACTTAGTCTATTTTTCCTCCATTATTGAGCGAGTTGGAGATCTTGGAGAGGGATTGAAGAGGAAATCAAAGGGAATCACTTAGAGGTATGATTTTCGACTTCATAACTCGATTCTATGTCGTTTTCTAAGTAATTAAGCCGGAAATTTGTTGGATTTAAACCCAAAATTGGGGAGGTTAGGTGCATGAGAATTGGAAAATTTATTTTGACGATTTGAGTGGCCAATTGTGGTCCGATATTGGTGTTATTGGTATTTATAGAATCATGGGAGGATGAGGATTCTAGTGATTTAAATTTTATAGAATTCCGAGACGTGGGCCCGGGCTCGGGTTTGGCCAATTTCGGGAATTGTGCCTAAAAGTGATAGTTTTCATTTGAGCCTTGTTCATTTCGCGTATATTGATGATGTTAATCTGGTTTTGGTTAGATTCGGGGCAATCGGGAGCCAATTCGAAGGGCAAGAGCATCGCGGATTAGTATTTTGGCCCGGGTGGAGGTAAGTAATGGCTATAAGTCTTGTCTCGAGGGTATGAAACCCCGGACTTCGTATTTCTCACTGTTTTTAGAATGATGCACATGTTGGATGACGAGTATGTGGCGTGCACTGATTTTTGGATTGAACTTGTTTCTCTCCGTGGAACCTATTGAGCTGCGTATTTTACTCTAAACCATATGTTAAATTGTGTTCTAGAACTTTGCTATATTTGGGTTGTAAGCCATTTTTGGGACCTCGTGCCGACTTGTTTAGACCCCTTGGGGGCTTTTTACTGCTATTTCCTCATTGTTGATTTATGATTTACACTCAGTCATATTGTGCTTAACTGTTTTCGAAACTCAGCTTTATTTACACTATTTTGAGATATAAAATGATGTTTTGGGTCGAGTACCCATTTTTACTGATACGCCCGAGGGGCTTTTGAGAATTTCTGACTGAGTGAGGATGAGGGCCTGATTGTGAGGATATTATATGCCACGAGGTGGCTTGATATTAGCGCTTGGGCTGAAGGAGCTCCTCCAGAGTCTGTACACACTTCTAGTGAGCGCAGGTACCTACTGAGTGCGAGTGCCGAGTGCTGAGTGACGAGTGATTGGGAGGCATGAGTGATAGTGAGGTTGCCCGAGGAGCTGATACTGAGTGACTGTGAGGTATGCTGAGTGATGTTCTGCCCGAGGGGCGATTTATGATTCATGTTTTTGCCCGAGGGGCTACTTATGACTTATTCCATTTTACACTAAATTCTTCAGGTATTTTTATTTCTGAAATTGTTGGAAAACACATTTTTCAAAGGATTTTACTGAAGTTGGCTTTTAAGGCATGTTGATTTCATAAATATATATATGTATATATACTGTTGGAAAGAAAGGTTGTGCATATTGTGAACTGATGATTTGATTTTATGTGTTTCTTACTGCTTAGACTTGATTTATTTTCATTACTACTGAGTTGGTGTACTCACATTACTCCCTGCACCCTTGTGTGCATATACAGGTACTGATACCGAGCGTTAGTCATCTATTTCCATGCAGAGACGGAGTCGTGACATAGAGGTAGATTTTCAGCTTTCGCAGCATCTCTGTTTTCCCTTTCTAATTTTGTACCTAGTTCTTCGTTCCGAGGTTTTGTGTTATAATAGTAGAATTTTTGGTATTATCCTTAGATGCTAATGACATGTTGACTCCGGATTTTGGGGATGGTTTTAGACTGTTTAACTTTTTTTTTTTTAATAGATTCATTAATTTATTTACGTCTATGAAATGTTGAAAATAGGTTGGGATTTTGGAAAGAAACTGTAAATATGTGATTGTTGGCTAGCCTGGTTCCACGATAGGCGCCATCACGGCCGATTTAGGATTTGGGGTCGTGACAAGTTGGTAATAGAGCCTACGTAACATAGGACTCTACGGTCATGAGCAGGTTTAGTAGAGTCTTGTGGATCGGTACGGAGAAGTCTGTACTTATCTTCGAGAGGCTGTGAAACCCTTAGGAACAATCTCATTTTCTTGAATTCTGTCGTGCCATTTTGTTGATTCTGAAAATTTAAACTTCTGTTGTTTCATTCTCTCACAGAAGGTGAGGACTCGCGCTACTGATCAGGGTGATCAGCCCCCAGCTAGACCAGCGAGAGGTCGAGGCCGCGGTCGAGGCCGTGGTAGAGCTAGAGGGCCAGCCCGTGCAGCAACCAGGGCAGTACCAGTTGATCCCCTTACTGTTCAGGATCAGATTCCCACCGCAGATACATCAGCGGGACAGGCTCAGGCACTTCAGCAGACAACCTCATCTCCAGCTCCAGGGAGTTTCTTTAAGTGCAGAGAGTTTAGGCACATGTGGAGGCAGTGTCCCCGTCGTTCTGGTGGTTCTTCTCAGCAGAGGGGCCAGCCCTCGACTTCAGATCCAGTTACTTCACCACCCGCCAAAAGAGCCAGGGGTGGTAGTCAGTCAGCTAGAGGCCGCCCTAGAGGGATAGGTCGGGCAGGTGGAGGTCAGGCCCGTATATATGCATTTCCATCCAGGCCAGATGTTATGGCCTCCGATGCAGTGATCGCAGGTATTGTCTCAGTCTGTCGTCGAGATGATTTGGCTTTATTTGACCCTGGGTCTACATATTCTTATGTCTCGTCATATTTTGCCCATTTTTTGGATATGCCCCGTGAGTCTTTAGTTACGTTTGTTCATGTGTCGACTCCGATTGGCGATACTATTGTTGTGGACCGTGTGTATCGGTCATGTGTGATATCTATTGGGGGTCTGGAGACCTGAGTGGACCTACTGTTACTTAGCATGGTCGATTTTGATATGATATTTGGCATGGATTGGTTATCTCCGTGTCATGATGTTCTTCATTGCCCGAGGGTTGAGTGGAAAGGTTCTTCTGAGTATATGCCTAGCAGGGTGATTTCCTACCTGAAGGCTCAACGTATGGTTGAGAAGGGGTGTTTTTCTTATCTGGATTTTGTTAGGGATGTCAGTGGTGAGACTCCCGCTATTAATTCTAATCCTGTGGTCCGTGACTTTCTGGACATGTTTCCTGCAGACCTGCCAGGCATGCCACCTGATAAGGACATTGATTTTTGTATTGACCTGGTTCCAGGCACTCAGCCTATTTTTATTCCACCTTATTGTATGGCACTAGCGGAACTAAAAGAATTAAAGGAGCAGCTTCAAGAACTCCTAGATAAGGGGTTCATTCGGCCTAGTATGTCACCTTGGGGTGCACAGGTGTTGTTCGTGAAGAAGAAGGATGGTTCTATGCATATGTGTATTGATTATCGGCAGCTGAATAGGGTTACGGTGAAGAACAAGTATACCTTGCCTCGTATAGATGACTTGTTTGATAAGTTGCAGGGTGCGAGGGTATTTTCCAAGATTGACTTGCATTCAGGCTATCAAAGATTCGGGGGACAGACATTTCGAAGACTTCTTTCAGGACTAGATATGGTCGTTATGAGTTTCTGGTTATGTTATTCGGGCTGGCCAATGCCCAACAACCTTTATGCACTTGATGCACAGTGTCTTCCGGTCTTATCTGGATTCTTTCGTCATCGTGTTTATTGACGATATCTTGGTGTATTCCCAATCTCGGGAGGATCATGAGTAACATTTGAGAGTGGTGCTTCAGACCTTGAGGGAGAAGAGGTTGTATGAATTTTTTTTGAAGTGTGAGTTCTGGCTCGATTCAATAGCGTTATTGGGGCACGTGGTGTCCAGTCAGGGTGTTTAGGTTGACCCAAAGAAGATAGAGGCGGTGCAGAGCTGGCCTAGACCGTCATCAGCTACCGAGATTCGTAGCTTCCTTGGTTTGGCAGGGTACTATCGCCGTTTCGTAGAGGGATTTTCATCTATTACAGCACCTATGACCAGACTGACCCAGAAGGGTGCTCAGTTCAGGTGGACTGAGGAGTGTGAGGAGAGCTTTCAGAAGCTCAAGTCAACTTTGACTACAGCTCCGGTGTTGGTTTTGCCTACGGGTTCAGGTTCTTATATAGTTTATTGTGATGCCTCGAGAGTTGGCCTTGGAGCAATTTTGATGCAGGATGGTAGGGTGATTGCCTACGCATCCAGACAATTGAAGGTGCATGAGAAGAATTATCTAGTGCACGATCTTGAGCTAGCAGCTATTCTCCACGCCTTGAAGATTTGGCGTCATTATTTGTATGGAGTGTACTGTGGGATTTTCACTGATCACCATAGCTTGCAGCATCTGCTTATGCAGAAGGATCTGAATTTGCATCATAGGAGGTTGTTGGATCTTCTCAAGGATTATGACCTCACTATTTTATTCATCCGGGGAAAGCCAATGTAGTGGCCGATGCCCTGAGTCGCAGAGCGGAGAGTTTGGGGAGTCTAGCCTACCTTCTAGTAGCAGAGCAGCCATTAACACTTGATGTTCAGGATTTAGCGGGTCAGTTGGTGAGATTGGATCTATCAGAGCCCCCACGGGTATTGGCTTATGTAGCCTCCAGGTCTTCTCTTTATGATCAGATTAGGACACGCCAGTATGTTGATCCACACTTTCTCGTTCTTCAGGACAGGGTCCGTCGCGATGATGCCAGGGATGTGTTTTTCGGTGATGATGGGGTCACGAGGATGCAGGGCCGGATTTGCATGCCCAATGTGGATGGACTTCGAGATTTGATTCTAGCTGAGGCCCATGGTTCACGGTATTCCATCCATCCGGGTGCCGCAAAGATGTATCAGGATCTGAGACAACATTATTGGTAGAGGCGGATGAAGATGGATATTGTTGAGTTCGCGGCTCGGTGTCTCAACTGTTAGCAGTTCAAGTATGAGCACTAGAGACCGGGTGGATTGCTTTAGAGATTAGATATTCCGGAGTGGAAGTGGGAGCGAATCACCATGGACTTTGTAGTTGGACTCCCACGGACTTCGAGGAGGTTTGATGAAATATGGGTTATTGTGGATCGACTGACCAAGTCCGCGCACTTCATTCCTGTTGGTACTACTTATTCTTCGGAGCGGTTAGCTGAGATTTATATCAGGGAGATTGTCCGATTGCATGGGGTTCCAGTTTCTATCATTTCTGACAGAGATACTCAGTTCACATCCCAATTTTGGAGGGCCGTGCAGAGGGAGTTAGGTACTCAAGTTGAATTGAGCACAGGGTTTCATCCTCAGACCGACGGGCAGTCGGAGCGTACTATTAAGATTCTGGAGGATATGTTGTGTGCCTGTGTCATTGATTTTGGGGGTTCATGGGACCAGTTTCTGCCACTCGTGGAGTTTTCTTATAATAATAGTTATCAGTCGAGTATCCAGATGGATCCGTATGAGGCGTTATATGGTAGGAGGTGTAGATCTCCGGTTGGTTGGTTCGAGCCGGGCGAGGCTAGGCTATTGGGCACAGACTTGGTTCAGGATGCGTTGGGTAGTGTGAGGGAGAGGTTTTCCAAATTACGTACCTGCTCAAGCTCACCGTGTAGTTCAAGTATCTTCTGTTCAAGCCGCGAAACCAAGTCATTTGGTGCCGGAGTACTCTGACCATCAGAAGTTTCCACATTCTCAACATGTGTGGGGTTATCTTTTCTAACACCATTCATATCGTCTATCTTAGCTTTCCTTTTGCCTTTTGATGCACTTGGAGGAGGAGGAGGTGGAGGGCCTCTGGATCTGGTGTGGTAAGCTGATGATGCAATTATGTGTGAACCAACCTTAGGGGATGTGAATAATCAAAAAGAAAGAAAAACAAAAGGTAACCAAGTTAGTGAGAGTTCTGAAAAATGTTTGCAGTATTTAAACACATATTGCAGGAATGTAAATTTTTGTCCTAATTTGGGAGCCTCGTTGTGCCCGAGGTACGCCTAGCGATAAGTAGGTTTGGAGAATTTTAATGCCAATAATTGCCTCATTTCGTTAACACGATAAATAAGATGAATCTAAAACGACAATAAGGTAAGTCACTAATGGCACTGGTCCTTATTACATTCGAAAAGCAAAAATGAATAAGCCTAATCTACTTGGTCCTAGAAGGACCTTCTCCAGGCCTGGTTCTCTTGGCTCCATCGATCAAGTTCACCAGGTCGCGCATGTCCAGCAGCAGATATGCCCTGGCGAGATGTCCTCATTCGATACCTTCAGCATTCTGGCAGTCTATGACTCTTTTCCTCATCTTCCCTTCCAACTCCATCAGACCCTGCTCCAGATATTCTAGCCTTTCATTCGATCTGGTAGCCATTTCCCTCTATTCATTGATTAATTCCATATTAGTCTTGTGTTGTTCCAGATTCTCAGCCTCGGACTCGCGAACCCTTTTGCGCAGTCTGTTATACTTCATCTGTGCTTAGGCAGCCTGATCTATGACTCTGTTCCCTCGACCGATCCCTGGCTCGACTGTTCCTGCTATGCAGTCCTCCAACCATGATGGGTAAAAGTACACATGTCCTGCATGATATCGATACGGCTCGATGGTGTCCCTTTACACAATAATCTTCAAGTGCCACATATGTTGAGCTTCACATTTATATGGGATGTCATCATCTTGGAAATCCGCTCTGTAGTGACTGATTTTGGTGACTCGTGATATAATTTATTTTCTACCAGCTTGTCTCATGACCCTAATAGGAACATAGGGGTGTATACCATTTAACCCGATCAACACCAAGTGTGGATCATCCCTAGATCGGATGATGAACTCATTGGTGGGGAACCACTCGAACATCCAATGAACATGGTCCTCAGTCAAGTTGTTGAAAATTGCACCCATTCTGTAGCGTTCTCCAGTTGAGAAAACCTATCTAGTATAAAGGTCATTCTCTTGGGGTTATGAAAGGCTATGTGATTGTTCCACGGTCTTCGCGGAAACTCTTGGAGGTATTGACCTCTCTGGAAATGTTCTAGCAACCAAATTTGTAGTAGCAAATTACAACCCTCGAAGTGTTTGAACCCTTTCCGGCAGCGATCCAAGGCCCGATATATGTCTGCTATAATCATAGAGACAATAGTATATGTTTGTCCCTCGATTCCCCCCATTAAAGCTTTGGTTACCATGGCCAGTCTGGTGTAAACTCTGTCCTTTTTTCTTGAAAATACTATCATACCCAAGAAGCAGACGATAAACATGAAAACCCTGCGACGAATCCAACCCAAGGAAGTGATAGAGAACTCGTCATGGAAGATTCGGTAGGATTTGATGTGATCGTACCGCTCATAAAGGAAGTCAAAGGGTATAGGACTTCTTCAGACACACCATGTCGTCATACTTTTTCAAACCCATCATTTTCAGAAACCCTCTGGGAGTACGATTTTCTGGAACCAATAAACTGGGACTGTCCCAAGGTAGTCCAGCGAATCTCCCTATTTCTTCCAAAAGACGGGTCATTTCTATGTTGCCAAAATGGAATACGTCCCTTTCTCCATCCCAGAACATAGTAGTAGCTTCGATCAACATGTTTTTTGGTTGGATATCTAATAAGGAAGGTAGGTTTTGTTAGGACTCTTTTCACATGGTTTTTATCACTCGACGGAAGATCTTCCCACCAATCTAGCAACAATGGTGGTATGTTACGGACCATGCCGAAAATGGGGACTTCGTGCCTCATTTTCTGCAAAACAAATAGAGTTAGATCATTTCCCCCTCCAGATTCGACTATTTATACATTAACGATTGGCATATTGACATTTATTTCTCTAAATTAATGCACAGATCGTGGTTGCGTCCGTTGGGATTATGGAAACCTTGGTAGACTTTGGACAATGATTTTCTTAAAGGGTTATTATGTGGACAAAATATTAGCCCAAGCTAAGTTTGGCCATGATTTATGTATAGTTATAATCAGAGTAAGGTTTCTATAGAAGTCTAGACGGGTACCCTCAAGCGGACGACTTGAGGGGGAAAGGCACAAACCGTCGATTGCACCGCTGACCGACTAGTTTTACTGCAAATAAGCCTTTCCAAATTCAAATAGGGTGATATAAGAAGGGGGAAAACACTCATCAAGCTTTGCTATGGTATTAATTACGCACAAGTGGAATATGATGTTTAGCATGATTTATTCCATAGACAATAACACGTTGTCACGTATTTGCACGATGGAAAAATGATAAATGTGGTATTTAAAAGAAAGAAAACAAAGAGACAAGTCAGTTTCCACAGTAAAAAGTAATAAAATAAGAAAGAGAAATCGTTAATAACTGAAGATAGGCAAATAAGCACACATAAAGTGGGAAGGGGAAGGGATATGCAAGTATTAACGGAATAATAAAGACATGTTTCAAGACTAATTCACAAAAATCAGGTTCGTTATGGTAAGAGCCTAGAAATATCCCCAGCAGAGTCGCCATGCTGTCACGCCTCCTTTTTCTCGCGAAATCGGGTTTCATCATTTTTGGGACAACTCCTTCTTTTTGGGATTGGGTAAGGGATTGGAAGAGTCGCCACCTAACGGATTAAGGTACGTTAGGGCACCTAGAGAAATTAACTCATAAACCAGTTTGCATCACCAAAGATCGGGTAAGGGCTCAAATTACCTCGGGGGGAAGGTGTTAGGCACCCCTCGAGGTCCACAACGATGGGTCCCGGCCAAAATTAAATTAAGTGAATTAGTCTAAAAGGGGAGGAAAACAATTTGGACAATACAAGTTACTATAAACGGGATTAAAAGGGGGAGGGGGTCCTAGGTTTTTTAGTCTATAGGATCATTCCAGGCAATACTTTGTAACTTCCCCAAGTTGGGGTGTTACTCATAGCATTAGCGCACGGGATATCATCTCCTTACTACCCAATTATTATCTTCCAGTTGTTACCTAAGCGTTCTCATAGCTTCTAGCTCGTTCCTTATGCGTGCACTACCCGTCCCTTACGTATGGCCCTGGAGGTATTAGGACCTCTATTTAGGGCGATTCTAGACTGACCTATATTACTTAAAAATGAGAAATCTAGGCGACAAAAAAAAATACAAATAGGATTTTCATGTAAAGAAAGAAATAAGGGCTCACATTGACCTCCACACATAAGCAACAAATGCACGCAATTGAATCGGCATACTTTGTTAATTTTAGAATCCTATAGGCAGGATATCTATATGAGCAGAAACAGAAAGTAAAGAAACAGTTTTATTAAATCAATCATTGAGACCTATTTGTTGGCCTACTGGTTTTATTAAGCATGAATCAGGGCACTTCCAGGAAGCAAATTATCACAATTTTTAGGCCCAGAATCATTAGCAACCCTTATAGATTTGCCTAAGTGATAACCAGAATTGGTCAAACTCAGAATTGATTAACAGAATCGTATAGGCATGGTTTCTACGAGTTTATTATAGACCTATAACATGGTTTCTAAGTGAACTACTGATTTTAACTCATAAAGACAGGTTTTTATTCCTTTTAAGTCCTATAGGCATGCTTGTTAATTGTAGAATTAATTTAAACCCCTATAGGCATGATTTCTAAGTTGAGACTGATCTTTACTTCCTATAGTCATGATTTCTAATTACTGACTTGATTCAAACTCCTATAGATAAGATTTCTAAGTTTTAAAACTGATTTCACCCTATAGGCATGATATCTATTAGTTTAAATCCTATATGCATAATTTCTAGGTTTGAACTGATCTTTATTTTCTATAATCATGGTATCTATTAATCGTGTGTAGGCAGAATTTTAAGCAGATTTCTAGAAAAGGTCATTATTTCAAACAATCAGAATCCTGTAGACAAGGTCACTAATGCACGTTGGGGTTAAAAATGTGTGGATCTTAGGACATGATTTCTAATGCAAAATTAATGGAAAGGCCTATAAACAGGATCTCTAATATGCGGGTGTAAAAGTACAGAACTAAACAATAAAGAAATTCATATAGGCAGGATCTCTAAACAAGTAGTAGAAATCTCATGGCTTGGTCAACATAATTAAAACTATAGGCAGGATTTCTACCCAAGTTTAACAAAAATAGAAGGAAACCCCCCAACTTTCACTAATCAACCCCAAATCTGTTATTACATAAATTATTACAACCTAGAATGAATAAATTACATAATAGTATTTGTTAGTTTAGTAGTTAAATACTAGTAAATAACCCTAATCCCATATGTATTAGGAGTAGGACGTGGATTATATATATAAGGCCTATTGTATCATTGTTAAGTAATGTGAATAATATATTTTCTCGTGCATTCTCACATGGTATCAGAGCAATCGTGAGAGATTTATCGCTGTGCATAAATTCCAGCGATTTCGAGAAGAGAAATCAGTCACCGGAAGCCTTTTCCGAAAACATTTTCAAGGTCGTTTGTCTCTGTCAGTCTTGTAACACTACCACAAGAGTCACCACTTCCCGGCGACCAAACCCCAGTAAAAATCTCTGACGTGTGGAAGATCTACACCCAAGTTCTCTTATTGTCATAAACTTGGACACGCTCATGACGTGTGCTATTCTCTACATGGTCCTCCACCAAAAAATGCTTATTTTGCTCAGACCGAGACTACAGGTAACCAAGGATTTTCTTTATCTCAAGGGGAGTATAATAAGTTCCTTCAGTATCGAGCAAGAAAGCATACATCTCCACAAGTAGCCTCTGTTGCTCAGACTGATACTTCTGCCGCTGGTAATTCTTTTGCTTGTGTTTCCCAGTCTAGTACTCTTGGACAATAAGTTGTGGACTCAGCCGCTTCTGATCATATCTCTGGTAATAAATCACTTTTGTCAAATATTGTGTATTCACAGTCTCTTCCCACTGTTACTTTTGCCAATGGGTCTCAAACTAAAGCAAAAGGAGTTGGACAAGAGAATCCCCTACCCTCTGTCACTCTAGATTTCGTTCTTTATGTCCCTGGCTGTTCTTTTAATCTTGCATCTGTTAGTCGTTTGACTCGTGCCCTCCATTGTGGTATATATTTTATTGATGATTCTTTTATTATGCAGTACCGCAATACGGGACAAACGATTGGAACAGGACTTGAATCAGAAGGCCTTTACTACCTTAACTCACTCAATTCCTCCAAGGCATGTCTAGTTACAAATCCTCCGGACCTAATTCACAAACGTTTAGGACATCCAATCTTATCCAAGCTTTAGAATATGGTGCCTAGTTTGTCTAGTTTATCAACATTAGATTGTGAGTCGTGTCAGCTCGAAAAACATACCCGAGCCTCCTTTCCTCGTAGTATGTAGAGTCTGTTTTTTTCTTTAGTTCATTCTGATATATAGGGTCTTAGTAGAGTCAGTTCAACCTTGCGATTTTGTTATTTTGTTAGTTTCATTGATGATCATTCAAGATGTACTTGGATTTTCTTAATGAAAGATCATTCTGAGTTGTTTTCTATATTCCAGAATTTTTGTGCTGAAATCAAAAATCAATTTGGTGTTTCTATTCGCATTTTTCGCAGTGATAATGCCTTAGAATATTTATCCTCTCAATTTCAGCAGTTTATGACTTCTCAAGGAATTATTCATCATACCTCTTGTCCTTATACCCCTCAGCAAAATAGGGTTGCAGAGAGAAAGAATAGGCACATCATTGAGACTGCTCACACACTTCTCATTGAATCTCATGTTCCGCTGCGTTTTTGGGGAGATGCAGTTCTCACAGCTTGTTATTTGGTTAATCGGATGCCTTCATCTCCCATCCAGAATCAGATCCCGCATTCGGTGTTGTTTCCTGAGTCACCCTTATACTCTCTTCCCCCTCGTGTTTTTGGGAGCACTTGTTTCGTTCATAACTTAGCTCCTGGGAAAGATAAATTAGCTCCTCGTGCTCTCAAGTGTGTCTTCCTTGGTTATTCTCGTGTTCAGAAGGGATATCGTTGTTACTCACCTAATCTTCATAAGTACCTTATGTCATCAGACGTCACATTTTTTGAGTCTAAGCCTTTCTTTACCTCTTCTGACCACCTTGATATATCTGAGGTCTTACCTATACCGACCTTTAAGGAGTTTACTACAGCTCCTCCTTCACCTTCCACCACAGAAGTCTTACCCATTCCAACTGTTGGGGAGTCTAGTGTGGCTCTTCCTAGATCCCCAGCCACAGGAACACCACTCTTGACTTATAATCATCATCTGCACCCAGTATCAGGCCCAGCTGATTCACATCCTGCACTTGACCCTGCTCATACTGCAGAATTATCTCTTCCTAGACACCGATTGCACTTCGGAAAGGTATACGGACCACACTTAATCCTAATCCCCATTATGTCGGTTTAAGTTATCATTGTGTGTCATCGCCCTATTATGCTTTTATATCTTCTTTGTCCTCTGTTTCCATCCCTAAGCCTATAGGTGAAGCATTGTCTCATCCAGGATGGCGACAGGCTATGACTGACGAGATGTCTGCTTTATATACGAGCGTTACTTGGGAGCTCGTTCCTCTTCCTTCAGGTAAATCAGTTGTTGGTTGTCACTGGGTGTATGCAGTCAAGGTTGGTACAGATGGAAAGATTGATCGACTTAAGGCCCGTCTTGTTGCCAAGGGATATACTCAGATATTTGGGCTTGATTACAGTGATACCTTCTCTTCTGTGGCTAGGGTAGCATCAGTCTGCTTTTTTCTATCCATGGTCGTTGTTCACCATTGGCCTCTCTATCACCTGGACATTAAGAATGCTTCTTTACACGGTGACCTTGAGGATGAAGTTTATATGGAGCAACCACCTGGGTTTGTTGCTCAGGGGGAGTCTCGTGGCCTTGTAAGTCGCTTGCGCCGGTCACTTTATGGTCTAAAGCAGTCTCCTCGAGCCTGGTTTGGTAAGTTCAGCACAGTTATCCAGGAGTTTGGCATGACTCGGAGTGAAGCTGATCACTCTGTATTTTATCGGCATTCTGCTTCGAGTCTCTGTATTTATCTGGTGGTCTATGTTGATGATATTGTTATTACCGGCAATGATCATGATGGTATTACTAAATTGAAGCAACATCTCTCTCAACACTTTTAGACTAAGGATCTGGGCAAACTAAAGTATTTTCTCGCTATTGAGGTCGCTCAGTCTAGCTCAGGTATTGTGATATCACAACGGAAGTATGCCTTAGACATTCTTGAGGAGAAAAGAATGACAAGTTGTAGACCGATTGACACTCCGATGGATCTGAATTCTAAACTTCTGCCAGGACAGGGGGAGACGCTTAGCGATCCTGCAAGATATAGGCGGCTGGTTGGTAAATTAAATTATCTCACAGTGACTAGACCTGACATTTCCTTTCCTGTGAGTGTTGTAAGTCAGTTTATGGATTCTCCCGGTGATAGTCATTGGGATGCAGTTGTCTGCATTCTTCGGTATATAAAATCGGCTCCAGGAAAAGGTTATTGTTTGAGGATCAAGCCATGAGCAAATCATTGGATACTCAGATGTTGATTGGGCAAGATCACCTTCTGACAGACGTTCTACGTCTGGATATTGTGTTTTCGTAGGAGGCAATTTGGTGTCTTGGAAGAGAAAGAAACAAAATGTAGTTGCTCGATCTAGTGCAGAAGCAGAATATCGAGCAATGGCTATGGCAACATGTGAGCTAATTTGGATCAAACAATTGCTCAAGGAGTTGAAATTTGGTGACATAAGCCAGATGGAACTTGTGTGCGATAATCAAGCTGCCCTTCATATTGCATCAAATCCGGTGTTCCATGAAAGGACTAAACACATTGGGATTGATTGTCACTTCATCAGAGAAAATATACTCTTAGGAGATATTGCTACAAAATTTGTGAAGTCGAATGATCAGCTTGCTGATATTTTCACCAAGTCCCTCACTGGTCTTCGTATTAGTTATATATGTAAAAAGCTCGGTACATATGATTTATATGCTCCAGCTTGAGGGGGAGTGTTAGTTTAGTAGTTAAATAGTAGTAAATAACCCTAATCCCATATGGATTAGGAGTAGGACATGTATTATATATATATATATATATAGGTCCTATTGTATCATTGTTAAGTAATGTGAATAATATATTTTCCCGTGCATTCTCACAGTATCCAGTACACTATGGGAAGCCTTCATAGGCCCAATATAAACCTGTGAACAGGTTTTCCAACAGAAAAACTTTGGAGTATAGTAATGATCCATCAATAGCACATTTAAATTCAGGCTTCTAGTGTGTCAAAGTTCACAAGGTTCTCAGGGACCCCGGGCAATGCTCACACCAGAACCACATTCAGAAAATAACTCATAAAAGATTGGAAAACCAGCCCCAATGTGTCAGAGTTCAAAGGAGTCTCAAGGACCCTAGGCAGTGCTCACATTGGGGGTGGTTGAGAACCTAAATGACTAAGAGTAGGGGTTTTAAAACCAATATATAAAGGAATAGGGGCAAGTTTCAAAATAGTTCAATTTCAGAATAAAGAAAGTTCAAAACACAGAGCTGCAGGCAGAACTGCACCAAGAAGCAAACAAGTTTCATGTTCAGCACATAGTTCAAACAAGTTATCATCTGATTAAGCTAAGTATTCATGCTAGTATTTAAAATAGTTGTGGCTAAAACACATAAGCAATTAGGCAAAAACATTTGAATTAAACAGACAGGACATATGAGTTAAGAAACAGACAAGTGATCACATGTTTACAGTACCTTGCAAGAAAACAGACTAAATCTTAATCTTAGGAGAGATTCATATTATTTGAAATAACTTAGTCTTAGGTTAACAATATCATCAAATTGTCATAGAAAGGGCAGAATCATGCTAGGAATTGAAACATGCTAGTCAAACAAAGCATGGAGAATGGAATTGCAAAGGTTAGGGCATACCAGCTGAGAAGAAAGCAAGTAAAGGTGCAATATCAGTTAAATTCCAGAATAATTTGGCCTTGGCTTTTAACCGGCCAAATAATAACCATTTAGTACAGAAATCAGAACAAGAGAGAATAAAGAGAACTTAGGTTTTTGTGAGAATAGCAGGATTCCAGTCTTTCTAAAGGGAATGAGGAAGGAGTTTTTAATATTCTCAATGAGGTATACAATAAGGTAATGAATTAGTCCTACACAAAAAGGCATGAGAATAACTTCAGAATCAATTAGAGTCGGCTTCAATCAATTATCATGAAAAAATAGCATAAAATCGTGCTAGTACCACTTAATTTAGGGAAAGCATTATATGGAATCAATCAGTAGTCAAGTACCAGATCAAATAAGGTAAGGAAATAGTTCCAGAATCAATTAGAAGTCGGCTTAATCCATTAACAGAACATGATAGTATAAAATCGGGCCAGTACTATTCAAGTTAAAGAAAGTATTACACAGAGTCACTCAAATGATCAAGATGCCGGATCAAAACAAGGTAGGGAGTAATGAGAACAGGTAAATCGAACCAAATAAGGAAGTACCAGTACTACACAAAAGGAAATACTGGAACCTTAGAAAAGATTTCAAAGTCTTTTTAGGGCAAATAAAAATTAGTACATAATTAACGACAAGAATCACGAAGGCAGATAAACATAAACATTAAAGGAAACTAATTAAATATCAAAAACCCTAAATTTTAATATAAATAAAATAGGCAGAAATATAAAGACATATAGACGGAAACAAATAGGGTAAGTAAAATCAGTCAGAAGTAATAGATACACAGAGATGAAACAATAGATTTGGTTCATTTTTTGAAAATCAAAAACCCTAATTTTAGGATAAATAAAATCAGTCAGAAGCTATAAAACATAGAGATATGGATACTGAAATACTAAAGAAAAAATGCCAAAAAATAAGAAATCGTTTCAGATCTTGACAGATCTGGACCCTAGTTTTAGGGTAAGTAAAAGATTCAACCAAAATAGCCAGATTCGTGAGTGACAAGGTAAATAATAACATTAATGCGAATCAGAATGAACAAAAAATCTGATTTGATACAGAGATCCAAAACCCTAACTGGAAGATACCAAAAATATTCGTACTTACAGGTATTGGGATGAACATAGACGGGAATAATACAAATATAAGATATTTTGAACCAGNATTTTAGGGTAAATAAAATCAGTCAGAAACTATAAAACATAGAGATAGGGATACTGAAATACTAAAGAAAAAATGCCAAAAAATAAGAAATCGTTTCAGATCTTGACAGATCTGGACCCTAGTTTTAGGGTAAGTAAAAGATTCAACCAAAATAGCCAGATTCGTGAGTGACAAGGTAAATAATAACATTAATGCGAATCAGAATGAACAAAAAATCTGATTTGATACAGAGATCCAAAACCCTAACTGGAAGATACCAAAAATATTCGTACTTACAGGTATTGGGATGAACATAGACGGGAATAATACAAATATAAGATATTTTGAACCAGATTTGGTTCGAGTCTCTTGAGATACACTTGCCTTTTGAGGAAAATAATTCAAGTAACATCAAAGACGGGTAGTAAGTAAGGAGGTAAGGCCAGATAATGCAAGGAATCGGAGAATGATTCCATTTCTGGTAGGAGAAATGGTGACGGCGGGGCTAGGGTTTGAGGGGGATGAGAGAAGAGTGGAGTAGTGGATCCAAAGGTGGCGAGTTGGAAAAAATGAGGTAGGGTTTGAGGGTTTGGTATATTAAAACAAGGGTTGAAGGTTTAGGGCTGTTGATCTTCTGAGATCAACGGCCAGGATTAGCTATTTTAGGTGGGGCGGGTTAATCAGACTGGTATGGATATGGGTAGTTGGGTTTGGGTGATGGATATTGTATTATTGGATTATTGGGTGATAGGGTATTGGACTATTGGGTAGGTCCGAAAAATTTAATAAAAAGGCTATGTTTTGAATACCCACTTAAATTAATAAAATAATTTATAAAATAATTAATAAATGATGAAAAACATTATTTGTATATGAAAATAATTTAAAATATTTACTTACTATTATAAAAATATAAAAATTCATTTTTCGTGTAAATAAAGTAATTATGCATATATGTGCTATAATCAATTATAGCCTAAAGGTAAAAAATATAATTAGGCATAAAATGATTAGAGCTTAATATAAATATAAATGATAAAATTAAGTAATTAAAATTATTATAAAATCATTTGTGATGCAATTAGTAATTATTTAGATAATAAAATGCTGGAATAAATTGATTAAATATCTTTTAAAATTACGGAACATTATGGAAAAATGCTCATGCACTATTTTGAAGGTATATATGTATTTTTTGAAATATATATAGAAACAATTGGGTATCAACATGGAGTAGAAGAATTAGGCAGTGTAATAGTCAGGGGATTATCCTCACCCGCATTATCAAGTAGGGAATCAACAGCCACTCCTGGGGTGCCATTGGCTTCTTGGCCAATTCTCGCTTTCTTATTAGGTGGCATTTACTGAAAGTTAGAACAATGCACGAGTTAGAGGAGAACAACCTCACATTCCGCTCTATCACATGATATAGAACAACAAAGAAGGGTATTATTCCTAAATGTCCAAATAGCCCCCTAATTATAGATGTGGTCGACAACACACCGATAAGGAGAGCTCTACTAGACACGGCTCCGAGACATCCTAGGACACTTTAAAACCTTAGGCTATGATACCAAGTTTGTCACGCCCCAAGCTCGAGGAGCGCGACCGGCACTCAACTGAGTGAACCCGGCCGAGCAAGCCTGTTTGACACATTCTACCCGACTCACTTACGATCAAGAGAAGACACGATTTCATCAATTAGACAATAGGAGATCATACAGGTGCATTAATAAGCCAATTCATTAGGTACCTCATTGTTAAGTTTTAAGGTGCATACACCTTGCGATTTAGTGAAACAGAAATCCAATGCACAACATAATTCATTCACCTTCCCAACACCCATATACAACCCACATCAATGTCTACGGAGCCTTTAAGTAGATACAAAATAAAGTGCTACAAAAGTGCCGCAAAAAGTCCCCGACTATACCTCAAAATATGATAAGAAGGTGAACACGAGATAAAAATGATATAGGACCCCGAAATGATGTGGGGCTCACCAAGTCAGTTGGGAAGAGGGCGCGCCACTAGCTGCGATCAACACTGTCTGCTATGGAATCACCTACATCCATTTAAAGATGTTGCACCCCGGCAAAAAGCGCGTTAATACTGTCGAATAATACTAATATGTAAAGCTAAACACCAATCTTAATAGAACGAACAATGAAACAAAGGGGAAGTAGTCAGAATGTACCGTAAGAGCTTCAAACAAATATGAAAACATCAAGTAAGAATGACATAGTTTCCGGTTCAATTTCCATCTTATTAGGTTGATAATCTTAGTGCCATGTGCCACAATCCACAATACCACCGTGTTCCTACACGGAGTCCGATCTCTACCCGATCGGCTAGGACATCTCATTTGAGACATTAACCATATCAACAGTTTCAATCAATCAATCCAGCACAATTACCACCATGTGTGCGGCATGGTGTCCGATCACGGCCTGATTGGCTGTGCCATCTCACTTGAGACATCATCCTTTCAATTGTTCAACTCAATTCACATTTCCTTCCCATCTTTCATTACATGGCATGAGTAGCCTCATTTATTAAGTCATTCTTGTCACTTGGCCATATCTTAAAATTCAAATCTTTCCCTTTTTATACATTCAAATAACAGTATCATCCACGTCAATAAGTCCTACCATATAAGGCATTGCACTCATAAGGGAAAAAGCTTGGAAAATCTTAATCACATAGAGGATTTTCATAGAAATTACGTTAGCAAGCTTTATTCGACTCTTGACATGAATTCTTAACCTTTTTCAACTCATATGCCTCATTTCAAACACATTCTCAAATAGCATGATGACACGATAAACATTTAAAACAATTATTGAGCATAAATCTTTCAACACAACACATTAAGGCAACCAATTTTAGTATGATCAAGTTAGGAATTTACACCAAACACTCGAATACCAGGGGTTTCATTCTAAGAAGAAGAGAGTTTAGCCGTACATACATCAATTGAGCTTCCCTAAAATCTACAATGTTTTGGAATTCTTAGCAACCTCAATCTATTTTGGAAATATAACAATTTGAAATAAAATTAGGAAGATGATCGTGATTCTAGCTCATTTGAAAATTCTATCAAACACTAGGTGCGCATTAAGTCTCAGTTCTCACCATGACCACCCCGAACCTGAACCAACCGACCCAACACATCATAATTAAGTTAACTAGCACATAACAAAGCTGAAATAGGGGAAACATGGCTAATCTCACGGAACAACCGGCCAGGTCGTTACATCCTCCCCCTCTTAAACAAACGTTCGTCCTCGAATAGGTCTAGAAACATACCTGGAGTCTCAAATAAGTGAGGATATATGCTCCGCATCTCCCGCTCGGTCTCCCAGGTGGCATCCTCCACCGGCTGCCCTCTCCACTGAACCTTCACTGAAGCTATATCCTTAGACCTCAGCCTTCTGACCTGACAACCCAAAATAGCCATCGGCTGTACCTCATATGACATATCACCCTCGAGCTGAACCGTGCTGAAGTCCAAAACATGCGACGGGTCACCAACATACTTCCGGAGCATCGAAACATGGAACACCAGATGAATACTCGATAAGCTGGGTGGCAAGGCAAGTATGTAAGCCACCTCTCCAATCCTTTACAGCACTTCAAATGGCCCAATGAACCGAGGACTCAGCTTTCCCCTCTTTCCGAACCTCATAACACCCTTCATGGGTGACACCTTCAACAACACCTTCTCCGCAACCATGAAAGACACATCTCGGACCTTCCGGTCCGCATAACTCTTCTGCCTAGACTGCGTCGTGCGAAGCAGCTCCTGAATCAACTTCGCCTTACCCAACGCATCCTGAACCAAGTCTGTTCCCAATAGCCTAGCCTCGTCCAGCTCAAACCAACCAACTGGAGATCTGCACCTCCTACCATATAAAGCCTCATACGGAGCCATCTGGATACTCGACTGATAACTATTATTATATGCAAACTCCGCGAGTGGCAAAAACTAGTCCCATGAACCCCCGAAATCAATTACACATGCATGCAACATGTCCTCCAGAATCTGAATAGTACGCTCCGACTGCCCGTCGATCTGAGGATGAAACGTTGTGCTCAACTCAACCTGAATACCTAACTCCCTCTGCACGGCCCTCCAAAACTGAGATGTGAACTGAGTACCTCTATCGAAAATGATAGAAACTGGAACCCCATGAAATCGGACAATCTCCCTGATATAAATCTCAGCTAACCTCTCCGAAGAATAAGTAGTACCAACAGGAATGAATTGCGCGAACTTGGTCAGCCGATCCGCAATAACCCATATAGCATCAACCCTTCTCGAAGTCCGTGGAAGCCCAACTACGAAGTCCATGGTGATCCGCTCCCACTTCCACTCCGGAATATCTAATCTCTGAAGCAATCCACCCGGTCCCTGGTGCTCATTCTTGACCTGCTAACAGTTGAGACACCGAGCCACGAACTCAACAATATCCCTCTTCATCCGCCTCCACCAATAGTGGTGTCTCAGATCCTAATACATCTTTGCGGCCCCCGGATGGATGGAATACCGCGAACTATGGGCCTCAGCTAGAATCAAGTCTCGAAGCCCATCCATGTTGGGCACGCAAATCCGACCCTGCATCCTCATGACCCCATCATCACCAATAACCACATCCTTGGCATCACCGCGATGGACCCTGTCCTGAAGAACGAGCAAGTGTGGATCATCATACTGGCGTGCTCTAATCTGATCATAAAGAGAAGACCTGGAGGCTACACAAGCCAATACCCGAGGGGGCTCTGATAGATCCAATCTGACCAACTGACCCACTAAATCCTGAACATCAAGTGCTAAAGGCCGCTCTGCTGCTGGAAGGTAGGCTAGACTCCTCAAACTCTCTTCTTTACGACTCAAGGCATCGGCCACTACATTGGCCTTCCTCGAATGATATAGAATGCTGACGTCATAATCCTTGAGGAGCTCCAACCATCTCCTCTAATGCAAAATTCAGGTCCTTCTGCTTAAGCAGATGCTGCAAATTACGATGATCAGTGAAAATCTCACAATTCACTCCATACAAATAATGACGCCAAATCTTCAAGGCGTGGACAATAGTTGTTAGCTAAAGATCGTGCACTGGATAATTCTTCTCATGCACCTTCAACTGTCTGGACGCGTAGGCAATCACCCTACCTTCCTGCATCAAAACTGCTCCACGGCCAACTCTCGAGGCGTCACAGTAAATTGTATAAGAACCTGAACCCGTAGGCAAAACCAATACCGAAGTTGTAGTCAAGCTGACTTGAGCTTCGGAAAGCTCTCCTCACACTCCTCAGTCCACCTGAACTGAGCACCCTTTTGGGTTAGTCTGGTCATAGGTGTTGCAATAGATGAAAATCCCTCTACAAAACGGCGATATTACCCTGCCAAACCAAGGAAAATGCAGATCTCGGTAGCTGATGACGGTCTAGGCCAGCTCTGCACCGCCTCTATCTTCTTCGGATCAACTTGAATACCCTCATTGGACACCACGTACCCCGAGAACGTTACTGAATCGAGCCAGAACTCACATTTCAAAAATTTTGCATACAATCTCTTCTCCCTCAGAGTCTAAAGCACAGTCCTCAGATGCTGCTCATGGTCCTCCCGAGATCGGGAATATACCAAATCATCGATAAATACGATGATGAAGGATTCAAGATAAGGCTGGAACACACTGTGCATCAAGTGCATAAAGGCCGCTACGGCATTAGTCAGCCCGAATGATATAACCAGAACTCATAATGACTATACCTAGTCCTGAAGGCAGTCTTCGGGATGTCGGGACCCCTAATCTTCAACTGATGATAGCCAGAACGCAATTCAATCTTGGAAAATACCCTGGCACCCTAAAACTGATCAAACAAGTCATATATACGAGGCAAGGGATACCGGTTCTTCATTGTAACCTTGTTCAGCTGTCGATAATCAATACACATATGCATAGAACCATCTTTTCTTCTTCACAAACAACACCGGAGCACCCCCAAGGTGACACACTAGGCCGAATGAACCCCTTATCTAGGAGTTCCTGAAGCTGCTCCTTTAATTCCTTCAACTTCGCTGGTGTCATACGATAAGATGGAATAGAGATAGGCTGAGTTCCTGGCACCGGGTCAATACCAAAATCAATGTCCCTATCAGGTGGCATGCTTGGCAAGTGTGCAGGAAACACGTCCAAAAAATCACGGGCCACAGGAACCGAATCAATAGCGGGAGTCTCACCACTGACATCCCTCACAAAATCCAAATACGATAAACACCCATTTTCAACTATACGCTGAGCCTTCAGGTAAGAAATCACCCTGCTAGGCACATACTCAGACGAACCTCTCCACTCAACCCTCGAAAATCTTGGCATAACTAAGGTCACAGTCTTAGCATGACAATCAAGAACAGCATGACACGGAGATAGCCAATCCATGCCCAATTTCACATCAAAATCAACCATGCTGAGCAACAACAGGTCCACTCGGGTCTCCCGACCTCCAATAGATATCACACACGACCGATGCACACGGTCCACAATAATAGTATCGCCCACCGGAGTCGACACATGAACTGATGCAACTAGAGACTCACGGGACACATCTAGATAATGGGAAAAATATGAAGAAACATAGGAATACGTAGAACCAGGGTCAAATAAAGCCAAATCATCTCGGCGGTAGATTGAGACAATACCTGTGATCACTGCATCGGAGGCCATAGCATCTGGCCTGGCTGGAAGTGCATAAATACGAGACTGGCCTCCACTTACATGACCTCCCTCTCTACCCCTAGCTGCTTGGGTGGGTGGTGAAGTAAGAGGAGCCAAAGTCGAGGGTTGGCCCCTCTACTGAGAAGAACCACCAAAACGACGGGGACACTATCTCCACATGTGCCCAAACTCTCCGCACTCAAAACAACTCACTGGATCTGGAGACGGGGACTGAAAGAAACCCCTAACACCAGAATGAACACTAGAAGAATCATGCATAGAGGAACCCTGAACTGGTGGTGCTCGAGCTGCACTCTGGGCTGGAAGGGCACTGAATCAAAAATGGCCCCGCTGAGAACTGCGACGACCATGCTCCGAAGATGCACCACTATAGGCTGGGCGGACTAGCTGAGGAGGCCTGAATGAACGGCCTTTTCCATGCTAAAACTTTCCCCTGGAAGGAGCACCATTAGAACCACCAGATCCACGAAGCCTCTTGGCCTCCCTCTCCTCCCGCTCCTGGCGGTAAACCAACTCAATATCTCGAGCAATATTAACAACCTGCTCGAAGGTAGCACCTAATACCCTCTCCCTAGACATCAAAAGGCGGAGCTGATAAGTGAGGCCATCATCGAACCTCCTAATCCTCTCCCTATCAGTAGGGACCAACTCGGTGGCATGACGAGCCAACTCTGAAAACCGCATCTCATACTGCATCACTGATAGCTCCCCCTGACGCAGCTACTAAAACTGCCTGCGCTTCTCCTCCCTGTGAGACTAGGGTACATACTTCACCAAGAAGATAGTACAGAACTGCTGCCAGGTGAGGGGTGCTGAACCAAAAGGCCTACGCCTCTCGAAGGACTCCCACCAAGTAAAAGCAGTCCCAAAAAATTGAAAAGTAGCAAACGAGACCCCACTGGTCTCCAGAATCCCAACAGTACGAAGCATCCTCTGACACTTATCCAGAAAACCCTGGGCATCCTTGCCCTCAGCACCACTGAATGTCGGAGGTTGAAGCCTACTGAATCTCTCCAGCCTACGCTGCTCATCATCTGGCATAGTTGGAACCATGAAGTCCTGAACTGGAGCAACCGGCTGGACTTGAACTGCCCCCGGTGTCTGAAGGCCCTGAGTAACCTGCTCAGGTGTCCGGGCAGCTGGAGTCTGAGTGCCTCCCCCGGCCTGAGAAGTAGCAGCAGTAGAAATTACAGCAACTGCCTGGGCAAGGCTAGTACACACTGCCAAGATCTAAGCCAAGGTCTCCTGAAGACCCGTAATAACAATAGGCACCGCCGGTGCCTGAGCCTGTCCCACTGAAGTATCTACGGCGGGAACCTGATCCTAAATGGTAGGTGGAACCTCTAGTTCTACCTCGGCTGTTGTACGAGCTGGTCCTGTACCTCTACCACGGCCTCGATCGCGGCCTCGACCTCTCGCTGGTCTAGCTTGTGTCTGGTCACCCTGATCGGTAGCGTGAGTCCTCACCATCTTTAAGAGAATGAAACTACACAAGTTTAGATTTCCAGAATCTACAAATTGGCACGATAGAATTCAAGAAAATGAGATTTTTCCTAAAGGTTCTACAGCCTCTCGAAGATAAGTACAGATGTCTCTGTACCGATCTGCAAGACTCTACTAAACCTGCTCATGACCGTTGAGTCCTATGTAATCTAGCTCTGATACCAACTTGTCACGGCCCCAAATCCTAAGTCGGCTGTGATGGCGCCTAACATGGAACTAGGCTAGCCAACAATCACATACTGACATAATATTTTCATAATTTCCAAAACGGTTCCGATATATCACAAAATTCTTTTGTTTAAGCAGTTCGCAACAACAAAAAATGAATAAAATAGTTTATACACTACCCCAAAAGTCATGAGACTCTACAAGTAGTACAAAATAACCCTACTGTCATAATACATCAAGACTCGGAACGAGGAACTAAATACAAAATAAGAAAATGGGAAAAGAGATGTTGTGGATGCTGAACAACTACCTCAAAGTCCCAACTCCGGCTCCACACGAAGGAAGAAAACTAGCGCTCAGTACCAGCACCTGTATCTGCACACAGGGGTGAAGGGAGTAATGTGAGTACGTCAACTCAGTAGTTATGAAAATAAATCAAGTCTAAGCTGTAAGAAACACATAAGATCAAATCATCAATTCACAATAAGCACAACCTTTTTTCCAACAGTGCACATTAAATCAACATGCTTTAAAAGCCAACTTCAGTAAAATCCTTTGAAAAGTGTGTTTTCCAACAATTTTAGAAAAATACCCAAAGGGTTTAGTGTAAAATGAAATAAATCATAAATACCCCTCGGGCCAAAACATATATCATAAATCTCCCCTCGGGAAAATCATCACTCAGAATCAGTCGCTCAGCATACCTCACGATCACTCAGTATCAGCCCCTCGGGTAACCTCACTGTCACTCATTCCTCACTCGGCACTCGGCACTCGCACTCAGTAGGTACATGCACTCACTGGGGGTGTGCACAGACTCCGGAGGGGTCCTTCAGCCCAAGCGCTAATATCAAGCCACCTCGTGGCATCTCATATCCTCACAATCAGGCCCTCGACCTCTCTCAGTTAGAAACTCTCAATAAGCCACTCGGGCTATCAGTAAACGGGGTACTCGACCCAAAACATCATTTTATATCTCAGAAATAGTGTAAATAAGGCTAAGTTTCGAAAACAGTTAAACATAATATGACTGAGTGTAAATCATAATTCAACACAGTGAGGAAATAGCAGTAAAGCCCCCAAGGGGTCTAAACAAGTCGGCCCAAGGCCCAAAACATGGCTTACAGCCCAAATATAGCATTAGTTTTAAAACACGATTTAACATATGATTTAAAGTAAATACACAACTCAATAGTTGCCGCGGAAAGGACGAAGTTCAAATCCAAAAATCAGTGCACGCCACACACTCGTTATCCGGCATGTGCGCCACTCCAAAAATAGTGAGAAAATACGAAGTCCGGGGTTTCATACCCTCAAGACAAGATTTACAGTCCTTACTTACCTCAAACCAGCCCAAATACTAATCTGCGATGCTCTTGCCTCTCGAATCGGCTCTCGGCTGCTCCGAATCTAACCAAACCAGATTAATATCATCAATATACGCTAAAGGAGCAAAGCCTACTCGAAAACTATAAAATTTTAACCAAAATTCCCGAAATTGGCCAAACCCGGCCCTCGGTCCCACGTCTCGGAATTCTATAAAAATCGCATCACAAGAATCCTTATCCTTTCCCCGAGTCCACACATATAAAATGCATCAAAATCCGACCACAATTGACCCCTAAATTCCTTAATTATAAGTCTAGATTTCCCAAGCCCTAAACCCCCAATTTTTATGCCATTAAATTCCACTAATTCCAAGCCTAATCCGTTAAGTAATAACATAGAATCGAGTTTTTAGTCCAAGAAACTTACCTCCACAGAAGACCCTTGAAATCCCTCTTCAATTTTCTCCCGAAAGCCTCAGCCCGCATGCAAAATATAATGAAAGTGCCAAAAATTCGCGAAGGATGGAATTTATACTAACTGCCCAGTGGTTCCGCAACTGCCGCCACTTACGCGCACCTGCGGTCCCAGGTGCGAACCTCCATAAAATGCTTAGAGGCCCAGTCTCTGCACCTGCGCTCAAACTTCCGCATCTGCGGCTTCGCAGGTGCGGTAAAAACCTCGCACCTGCGGAACTCCTCCAACCCACCAAAAACCGCATCTGCATGAGCCGTCTGCGAGCCCGCATCTGCGGTACCCTATCCGCAGGTGCGTTAACACCAGCACCAGCAACATCAACTGCTATTTTCCAACTTAAAATCCCCCGATGGCTATCCGAAATAAACCCGAGCCCCCTCGGGACCCAACCAAAAATACAAACAAGTCCTATAACCTTATTCAAACTTAGTAGAGCCTTCGAAACACCCAAAACAACGCTAAAAACAAAGATCACATCGAATTCAAGCTTATGAACTTTGAGATTTCTAAATTTTGCCAATGATGCCGAAACCAACCAAAACACGTCCGAATGACTTGAAAATTTTCACACACATCCAAAATGACACTACAAACCTGCTCCAACCTCTGAAATTCAATTCCAACCCCGATAGCTAATTTTCCACTGCCGAGCAGAAATCGCCAAAAACTAACTTTCGCCAATTCAAGCCTAATTCTACACCGGACCTCAAAACCACATTCCGAACACACTCCTAAGACCCAAATCACCTAACGAAGCTATCCTAGCCATAAAATTTACATTCCAAGGTCGTTTACCAATAAGTCAACTCCCAGTTGACTTTTCCAACTATTAAGCCAGTTTAAGAGACTAAGTGTCTCAGTTCTCATCACGACCACCCCCAACCCGAAACAACCGACCCAACACATCATAATTAGGTTAACTAGCACATAGCAAAGTTGAAATAGGGGAAATGGGGCTAATCTCACGGAAAGACCGGCCGGGTCATTACAGACAAGAAGCCTAAACCAAGCTCCTCTTGAATGAAAATAGAACCACCATTGATGACTGCATAATGATTGATCATAAATACAATGATTTATTATAATATATGTTCATTGAATGTTGTCTTTTCTAACCGATATTTTACTTAGGAATCTTTGTTGCCGTACTTGATGCCTTCGGGACTCACTCAGCACTGGTCACGTGCTTGCATCTTGTGCCTTCTATTTGTTGACTCACATCCTACTTTTCTTCAATTCCACGTGTCAGTTCGTCATTCGTCCAACTGTCGCTAACCAATTTTACCCCATACAAATAGTCCCCCTACTTTCTAGTGATGCAACTTAGTGTTATCAGGAAGTAGATAAGAGCTCTTTTCTTGGCCAGAAAGTTCCTGAACGGTTGCTGACACTTGAGAGGACGCACCTCTCCTCACATTTAATGACCCAAACACGTGTTATCCCGTGATTCGGAAAATATTTCTGCAATTTTTTCCACTTCTACCCTTTACTTTTATGAATCCTACTTCTTCTTTGAATCTCCTTAGAACTCTATTGCAAAATTCAACTTTCTCAGTAAAATCTTTCTTCTCAAAATTCCTTTTAAGATTTTGAATTATTACTTTGTTTGTTAAATCCACTTGCCCGTTAGCACTTGGGTGGTATGGTGAAGTCGTAATCCGTTTGATATTCAGTCCTTCCAAAAACTTATAACTTTGGAACCTATAAATTGTGGCTCGTTGTCACAAGCGATTTCTTTTGGTATTTCGAACTCACAGATGATGTAATCCCATAGAAAATAAATCACTTCTCATTATCCGATCTTTTGGTAAGAACATGCTTCAACCCTTTCAGTAAAATAGTCAATTAATAACCAAAAAAAATTACCTTATCGGGTCCTTGTGGTAAGGGACCGACTATGTCCATCCCTATTTCATGAATGGCCATGGTGATACCACCTAACGCAAAAGTTCTTCCTGTTGATGCACTAATTGTGCATGACGTTGTCACTTATGATATTTTATACAAATGTCTTCGTGTCTTCCTCCATTTGGGGCCAATAGTAACTAGCTCTTATCAATTTGAGAACCAGCGTGTCTGCGCTGGAGTGGTTCCTGCACACTCCTTCATGAACTTCCCTTGTCACATAGTTAGCCTCTGATGTCCCTAAACATTGAGCCAATGGTCCTTGGGATGACCTTCTGTATAGCTGACCATTAACAAGACAATAACGAGCTGCCTTAGTCCGTAGTGCAAAGGATGTTTTTGGGTCTTCAGGCAATTTGCCATGCCTCATTGTTCTACAAACTTATCTCCAATATCAAATTAAGTTGGTTTTATTGACTTCATAATAGTCGTCCACATCCAAATCCGAATGCAACAGTTGAATGACTGTACCAGAATCAGTTCCTTTCATTTTTTAGACGATCCCAGATTGGCCAATGTGTTTGCCTCCAATTTTTCTTCTCTCTTAATGTGTATAATTGACCATTCCCTGATCCAAGAAAGCAATACATGAACCTTATCCAACTATTGTTTCATGTGTTCCTCCTTGGTGTTGAATACTTCGTACAACTAGTTCACTACCACCTGGGAGTCACATTTTATCTCGATCACCTCGGAGCCTAGACCCCGAGCTAGTTCAAGTCCTGCAACTGAAGCCTCATACTCGACTTTATTGTTGGTTAATTGAACAGTTCTGATGGCCTATCTCCGGATAACATGTCTTCATTCCTTATAAAACTTTATTAACATAATACAAGGAAATTATGTAACTTCTTCTTCTCGGGCATAACATCACTTACTGCTTTCGAATTCGCCAGATAGATAAACAATTCCTCCAATTTTAACAACAGAGGAGAGCTAGACATGTACCTTTTTAGGTCTTTTAATGCTTTCTAGCATTCCGAATTCCACACAACATCGTTCTTCTTTTCAAAAGCGAAAAGAAATTATGGCATTTCTCCTAAGACCTTGAGATAAACCTGCGTGGCGCCGCCAGCCTACTGGTCAACCGTTGCACCTCCTTCACACTTGTCAAGTGGTCCGAGATATCCGTAATGGCTTTGATCTTATCGGGGTTTACTTCGAATCCTCTTTGAGAGACCAAGAACCCTAGGAACTTACTGGAACCAACTCCAAAGGTGTATTTCTCTGGGTTGAGCTTCATGTTGTATTTTCTCAGAATATCAAATGTTTCTTGGAGATGCTTAAGATGATCTCCTGCATTAAGAGACTTAACTAACATTTCGTCAATATAAATCTCCATTGTCTTACCTATCTGTTTTTCAAACATTTTATTAACAAGCCTCTGATAAGTGGATCTGATATTCTTAAGCTTGAAAGATGTCACATTATAGTAGTATGTGCCAAAAATTGTGATAACTGAAGTCTTCTCTTGATCTTCCAAGTGCATCCTAATTTGATTATTCCCGGAATAAACATCGAAAAAACCCTAATAACTCTTGCCTCGCCGTAGCATCAATCATTTGATCAATGTTCGGCAACAAGAAAGAGTCTTTAGGGAATACCTTATTTAAATCCTTATAATATATACACATTCTAAATTTATTATTCTTTTTAGGCACTACTACACTAGCTAACTTATCAGGATAATTTACCTCCCGAATTAAATCTATATTTAATAACCGAGTTACCTCTTCCTTGTCAAACATGTTTCTGACCTCTACTATCGGTCGTTTCTTCTGCCGTACTAGAAGGAAGTTAGGATCCAAACTCAACTTGTGGACATCCATTTCCAATGGATTACCTATCATATATGAATGCGACCATGCAAAAACATTCGACATTAGATTTTAGAAAATTTATAATTTTTAACCTGAGTTCTAGACTCAACCCTGTTCCTACGTGAAATTTTCTTTCTAAGAACTCCTCGAATAAAGCCACTTGTTCGAGCTCTTCTGCGGTTGATTTAGTCGCATCCATTTCCTCTGATACCTAAAAAGACCTCGGTGCCGATAAAATTCCGATGACTCCTATTTATTTCTTCAATCGACGTGGAAAAAGGCATTGATTCCTATAATTGCTATTTTCTCATTTCTTTTCCTTTGCTACTAGACATGGTTACTACGTTCATCTCCCTTACAGCCGGTTGATCTCCTCTCATATGCTTGATTCCTTCTAGTGTTGGAAATTTCAGTAAATGATTATATTTTGAAGGTATAACCTTAATTTAAAATATCCAAGGCCTTCAGAGGATCACATTATAACCCATGTCGCCATCAACCACTTCGAACAAGGTGGTCTTCATTACGCCCTTTGCATGTGTTGGAAGTAAGATTTCTCCCCAAATAATTACTACCACGACCTAAAATCCAACCCATCGTGATGGAAAATAACCCAACCCCCTAGGTAAGCCAAATAACAATAAAACACAATATAGTGATAATAATAAGAGTCAAAAATGAAATAACTAAATTTTTATACAACTCCCTAAGGATTGGTAGTACAAGTCATGAGCCACTAAGACATAGATTTATAAAACTAAAATTAAATCAATACAACATATGTTGAAATGTACATGAATAGAATTCGAACCTAAAGCTACCAAGGACATGGGATAGCCATAATTAGAACGCAGGTACATCTCCAATGCCAGCTCTCGCCATAAACAGCAGCATCAACACCAAGATCTGCACGCAAGGTGCAAAAGTGTAGTATGAGTACAACTGACCCCATGTACTCAATAAGTATCCTAACTAACCTCGGCGAGGCACAAGAAGCAAAAACAATTAATGATACTCACCAACAACTGTACAGTTCATAATTTCAACTAGTATAGAACAATTATATAATCGAATTAGGAAAATCTCAGGTATAACAGCTTTGATGCTCAAAATTTGTTGTTTTAAATTGTTTTACTCAGTAAACAATCCAGCATATAACGAAGTTACGCAAGTATAGCAGACAAAAGTTAAGGAAAGTGTAAATAAGGGTGAAATGCAATAACCAAATCACAGTCTGTTGCGGAGAGCAATCCGTTCCAATAACCATAAACCAATAAGGTATGTTGCAGTGTGCAACCCGATCCAATAATAGTAACCTGCTTTCCCATAACTCACATCAACCAGAAACACATTCGTTTCTCACAATCCTCAGGTACACTATCAAGAAAGAAACATGAAAGGGTGACCCTAGGGGGATGGATCCTTATCAACATGCAAGCACAACCAATTCAACGTGCTACTAGCCTGGCATGGTGACATGCTCAATATCATAATCGGCCCAGCGTGGTCACGGTCTATATCACAATCCGCCCAGCATGGTCACATGCATATCAACACTATTCGCTCGGCGTGGTCATAGGCATAATAACACAATCTACCCGGTGTTGTCACATGCATAACAACACAATTCGCCTGGCATGGTCACAAGCATAACACAATCTGCCTGGCGTGGTCACAGGCATAACAACACAACCGCTCAGCGTGGTCACATGCATCCTGTCCATATCACATCACACAAAGGCAAGTATACAAGAACACATGTATATGGTGAATAATTATCATATTTCATGCTTTTGGACTAGTATAATAACATTCTAAAGTGATGTGCAAAGTGGGCTATCATAGCTCAAATTGGAAACTTTATCACAGAAATAGCAATTACCAAGTTTATTCAGGGAATTAGCCTCTTCATAATCTCAAACATGGCTTAAATAGTTCACAACAATGATACAAATATGAGACACATTATAACATAAAGCTTAATAGTCAACTCTAGGCATATCATAACTTAAGCACTACCTCGAGCATGGATAAACAACTCGGTACTCGCACATGGGCTCAACCCCACACATATGCGCACTCATAGCGCGTAGCTATCACAAATAATTTAGGCAACTAGTTCCTCAACCGAGTTTAGATAAGATACTTACCTCAAAAAAATCAAGACAAATATCGAACAAGCCAAACGACACTCTAGAAATAGCGTCCCGCCTGTATCAATCCTAGAATGGCTCAAAATTTCAAAACGTAACTTTAAAACATCAAATAAGGCCTAACAAAACAATTCTATATGATAAAGATCGAAGTTTTACTCATTTACTCAAAGTCAACCAAATAGTCAAACCCGGGCCCGCACCTCAGAACCCGATAAAACTCACCAAATCTAAGAACCCATTCAATTACGAGTCCAGCCATACTAATTTCACTCAAATCCGACTCTAAATCGATGTTCAAAACTCAAAAATTCACTTTAGGAAAGTTTAGACAAAACCCCCAAATTTCTCTTTAAAATTCATAATTCAAATTCCAAAATCGAAGATAGATTCATGAAATATAATCAAAACAGAGTAGAAAACACTTACCCCAATCCATGTGATGAAAATCGCCTAAATGCGAGCTCCATAGCTCAAAAAAGGATAAAATGACCAGACCTTCGAAATAGAGTACTTTAAACACTGCTCCAGAGGTACTCTTGGTGATCGCAGTCACCAACCTCGCGATCACAATTATAAAATTTCCCACACACATTTTACCCTTCGTGATCGTGGTCATTTCCCCTCAATCGCGATGAACAAATTTCTATTATCCTTCCCAAACTCTTCTCAGATAGCCTATAGTGCATCAGCCATCATCTTTTGTACAAAACTCCAAATGCCAAAGGGTTTGATTTTTTCTGAAAACTAGACATAAAGGGATACAAATTTCATTTTTGGCCCATCGCCAAATTCTTTATAGATTGCAAGATATAATTTTCCAAAGTTGGGTCAGTGACGACATGATTTTCTTCTACACGATCGCGAAAAGGCTTCTGCGATCGCAATTCACAGTGCCCAAAATAGCAATTTGCTCTATGCAAACGCGACCCAAAGTCCGCCATCGCTATGCACACCCTTATGGCCAAAAACCAGCAACTAAAATGGCTTAGAAATGGTCAGAAACATCCCCAATACTCACCTGAGCCCCTCGGGACCCTGTTCGAACATACCAACAAGTCCCAAAACATATTACGAACCTACTTGAGGCCTTAAATCACACATAATAACATCAAAACCATGAATCGTTGATCAAGATCAATCTTTTAAGTTCATAAACTCCAAACTTTGAACCAAGCGTCAGATTCAAGCCTAACCAATCCGGAATGAATTCAAATAATTCATACAAGTTCTAAATGACATATTGAACCCATTCCAACTCTTGGAACAAAAATCTGAAACCCGATAACATCAAAGTCAAACTTCTGGTCAAACTTATGAACATTTCAACCTTCAAATTTTCAACTTTCGCCATCAAATCGCCGTGTAACTCACCTTGCACATACCCAGGGGTGATCCCACGTCAGCCCAATCCATGTAAGCCTGACAACAGAACATAACTAAAGATCATTACTTCAACCTTAGTCCGTAAACTTTAAAACTCAATTTCCAACATCTGGAATCCATTACAAGACACGAATCTCACGTATACACCCTGTATAAGTCTGAACAAGTTGTATCAAGCCATAACCATAACCCAAGATGAAATCACATGATATACCACATAACTCGCACACTGGTAGCAACAATTTCCAATCACTATAGCTGCTTAAAATAAACTCGGTACTAGTAATGAACCTTATATCAAATTAAAACCTTGTTCTAAACCTTCTTACACTACAAATGATGAATGAAACATGCAGGAACTCATAACCACTCATCAGATCAACAAGTCATGGAGCTCTCTTGCCTAACCAGAACCATAGCCCAAATTCTAAGCTGACTTCTTATATTACTCTTCCAAGAACACCATATTCAAATTCAATTGCAATCACTTTAGGCCCAAAGACTTCATCTCATCAAATATAATCTACTCCACTAACATGCCACACCAATACTGCCTAGAGTCACAAAGTGTGCAATCCGTGCAACAATAAGCAACAATTCAAATGTATTCAACATGGAAAATGACCCAAATGATAGAACCGTCCTGGAAGTTCAACAGATTCCACCACAAGCGCAATGCTACGAACCCATCACACATGGTAGAACCATGACACACGGATCTAACACTAAGTATCATAGCCAATCATAACTCCGCTGCAATGCGTGACTCTATCCAGACACCGGTCCATATGAAATACCTCAAGCCACAATGCTAAAAAAAATCAACAAGCATACGCAATACGACATCAAGTACACGAAGTGCATGACTATAACCCTAGATAAATGGATAGCTCCATATATCACCAAATAGGAATAACCATAACTAAGGCGCAATCAACCATTCAACACCCTAGTAACCATCTCGCTCGAATTTTACTACACGGCCCAAACAGAAATGAATCTAATGTGCAAGTAACCAACATATCACAACTCATTGTAGCATAGAAGAGTAACACATATAACATATCAGAGATGAATAAGATCAATTCTAACCAAATGACTCATCCCTCAACAATAGTAGTACGAAGTCAACCAATCTAAGCCAATGTAGAATACATATCCTCACTAGGCCTACTAATGAGCCCCCAAATCAACCCCGGTCATCCACAAATAGATAAATAACCCTCTGAAAGTCCACAATGACCTAACCATAACACATACTACCAGCTGGCTAACTTTTGCCACATCTTCACAGTCCACAACCACAAACAATCTGCTTCTAGGAACTCCCATTCTCCAAATCCATAGAACAAACAAATCACCATAGTTGATACCAACTCCACCACTCGAATGTCTAAAACATCTCTCATACGCGATCATCCCACAAAGAATACTTCTATAATTCTACCGTGCCACATAGCAAAAATCTGAATATCAGCGGTCGATCAACCAGGCGAGTACCGCAATAAAAATGAAGCATTCGTAAGTCAAAACTATGTGCGCCTTCTTAATGTACACTCTTCTCTGGTAACACCAAATAATGCCAACTTTTTTCTCAGCATCTGAAATCATCTGTGCTACATAAAATCATGACCTTCCTTTTGAAACTAAACCATATACTTACATACAAACCCCAATCTCACACCATGCACCGCCTCTATCAGGCCATCATATGGAAATACGAGAACCTCATTATCAACTATGAGTCACAAGCAGAGTACATACTCAGTTAGATAGAAACCTTCCACTTTATCCATCTAGGAGAAAATCACATTACGCAACATACTCCTCATGTCAGTAGAAAATATCCATCTCAACCCGTGGTAGAAATCATCGAGAACTCTATGAAACCCATATGCACATAACCAAGCCATCAAAAATGAATCCCTATAACTCAACCAAATCACCTAGGTCACCAAACCCAAGAGTATTGCCACAAAACACCTATAACGCCTCATCACATCGTAATAACCAAGAGAACTTAGCATACCGTTACCATACTAATCCAACTTACTACAAGTTATCTTATTTCCTCTGAGTTTCTTCTGAATTGCCTTCACTTTGCTTTGCTAGCACACTTCAACGCTTACCACGAGAGATCCTAGCATAAAACCACATCACTCTAAGGCCCATAAGCCACTGCATTCCTATTTAAGCACCCAGAATACCGCATTCGAGATACCCACTCTGAAGAGACCTTATGTGAATATAAAGTCGTTTCTTTAATCTCTATGATACTGAAATATAGAATACATAATGATACAGAAATACCACGAGTACCGACACCATCCAATGCAAATCTCAGATCTTAGTCATATACAAATCCAAAAAATTCTCAATTGCCACATATAAATCGAGAATCCATTAGAACCTTCTCAAGAGTCATCCACTCTGCTTAAGTCTTAATTGCACCGTCCAAACGGGCCGAACGACCTGTGCCCCATTATCACAATAACACAAAGAAGTAATTCACACCTCTAAGCAACCGAGTGAATCCTTTTTCTTAGTACATTACATCCATCACGAATGGAAACCCTAGATCATTTACCAGGCTTCCATATTTCCATAAGGTGTAATCCATCATGCATCCATAAATTCCTTATTCAAGTCTTTCTCAAAACCAACCTCTGCAAGTTATAACCAATCCACAAGTTTGCCTCAGATCGAAACCAATACAACACATAACTATGCAATAAAATCGTCGATGGTAGACTCCCCCCACTTGGCTTAAAGACATAGAATAAAACATTTGATAACTCATAATACCCATATTTTATTACTTCCATAATCCCCCCATGAGATTCAACTAAATCCTTCACAAGCTCCTACAACTCAACCCATAAAATGCCCCAAATCATCTGCTA
Source organism: Nicotiana knightiana (assembly GCA_005239525.1). Taxonomy (NCBI): domain Eukaryota; kingdom Viridiplantae; phylum Streptophyta; class Magnoliopsida; order Solanales; family Solanaceae; genus Nicotiana; species Nicotiana knightiana. The sequence continues at coordinate 32,954 of ML386611.1, read as the reverse complement.
AGCTCGCGTTCATCCTCTAGTCAGGTCAACTTTCACCACCGATCCAAATTCAAATCGCATCACATATAATCAACTGGCAGAAAGAAACGCTCCACAACATAATGAGGATCATACATCTGTAGATTACTCCGCAGGTGATAACCCACATGCTTAGCCTCAAACTCGCATCTCCTTATACCCTTTCACAGCCACAATTACTACGCAATCAGTTAATCTTCCTAAGTCTGAACTCATCCACAAGACAAGCAAATCTACTTTATTCTACAAATAAACGACATGAAAGTTCCCTTAACACAATCGTAACTCTAGACGGTATAACACATCCACAGAAATTGACCATTCAATAGTCCTTTCCACATCCCAAGTAAACTATTCTTTCCACGTCCAAACCATCTCAACACATACTGCAATCACATCACACTCATCACATAGCCATCCAACCACTCATCGAGCCATAAATTCCACTCATAGGGACACTACCGGATATATAAGCCCAAAAGCACGTGCTCACATAACTGAAACTACCGAGCCTAAGCTGCAGTCTAAACCTGGTCTCAAGTCCTATAGACTAGCCCATCACCAAAATACAGAAATCACATCTCGCACCTCATCCATGGAATCGCAAGCCATCAATGCACAACTAATACCGAACTCTTACATACGTACATGAGTGAGTGGAATGAATTCGAGGAGATACGCTTCAATCAGAATAAATGTCACGCGATAAGGAAAAAAGATGAGAAGTTTATCCTAAATACCCTATAGCCCCTCGAATATAGGTATGGACGTCATCATATCGATCCGTAAGACTCTACTAGACATTTGCTCATGACTCGTAGAACCCATGAACCTAAAGCCCTGATACCAACATATCAAGACCTAAAATCCAACCCATCGTGATGGAATCTAACCCAACCTTCTAGGTAAGCACAATAATAATAAAACACAATATAGTGATAACGGTAAGAGTCAAAAATGTAATAACTGAATTTTTATAAAACTCCCTAAGGGCTGGTAGTACAAGTCATAAGCCACTATGACATGGATTTACAAAACTAAAATGAAATCAATACAACATACGTTTGAAATGTCCATAAATAAAATTCGAATCTGAAGCTACCAAGGACAAGTGATAGCCATAATTGGAACACAGGTACATCTTCAATGCCAGCTCTCGCCATACATAACAGCATCAACACCAAGATCTGCACGCAAGGTGCAAAAGTGTACTATGAGTACAACCGGCCCTATGTACTCAATAAGTATCCTAAATAACCTCGGCGAGGCACAAGAAGAAAAAATATTAATGATACTCACTAACGTTGTACAGTTCATTTCAACAAGTATAGAACAATTGTATGATCAATTCAGAAAATCTCATATATAACTGCTTTGATGCTCAAAATTCTTTGTTTTAAAGTGTTTTACTCAGTCAACAATCCAACATATAAAGAAGTTATGCGAGTACAGTAGGCAAAAGTGAAGGAAATTGCAAATAAGGGTGAAATGCAATAACCAAACAACAGCTCGTTGTGGCGTGCAACCCGATCCAATAACCATACGCCAATAAGGCCTGTTGCAGCATGCAACCCGATCCAATAATAGTAACCAGCTCTCCTAGAGCTCACATCAACCAAAAACTTGTCTATTTCTCACAATCCGCTTGTACAGCATCAAGAGAGAAACATAAGAGGGTGACCCTAAGGGGATTGATCCTTATCCACACACAAGCACGGCCAATTTAATGTGCTACCAGCCTGGCGTGGTCACAAACTCAATTTCATAATTTACCTAGTATGGTCACATGCTCAATGTGATGGATCTGCCCGGCATGGTCAGAGCCTATATCACAATCCGCCACGAATGGTCACAGGCATATCAACACAATCCGCCCGGTGTGGTCAGAGGTATAATAACACAATTCGCCCGGCATTATCACAAGCATAGCAAGGCAATTTGCCTGGCGTGGTCACATGTATAAAAACACAATCCGTCTGTCAAGGTCACATGTATTCAACACAATATGCCCGCGTGGTCATAGGCATCCTAACCAAATCACATCATAAAGCAAGTATACATGTACACATGTATATGATGAATAATTATCAGATTTCATGCTTCTAGACTAGTATAATAACATGCTAAAGTGTAGGCATGTTTAAAGTGTGCTATCATAGCTCAAATCTGCATATTTATCACATAAATAGCAATTACCAATTTATTCAGGGAATTAGCCTCTTCATAATCTCAAACATGGCTCAAATAGTTCACAATAATGATACATATATGAGAAACATTATAACTTAAAGCTTAACAGTCAACTCTAAGCATATCATAGCCTAAGCACTACCTCGAGCATAGATAAATATCACGGTGCTCGCACATGGGCTCAACCCCACACATATGTGCACCCATAGCGCGTAACTATGACAAATAATTTAGGCTACTCATGCCTCAACCGAGTTTAGATAAGGTACTTACCTTAAGCAAGTCAACACAAATACCGAGCAAGCCAAACGACAGTCTAGAAATGCCATCCTGTGTGTATCAACCTCTGAATGGCTCGAAACTAACCAACAGTAACTCAAAAATATCAAATAATGCCTAAGAAAATAATCCTAAATGATGAAGGTCAAATATTACCTTGAAACCCAATAAAACTTACCAAATTCGATAACTCATTCAATTACGAATTCAACCATACTAATTTTACTCAAATCCGACTCCGAATCGATGTTCAAAATTCAATTTAGGAAAGTTTAGACAAAAACTCCCAATTTATCCTTAAAATTCATAATTCAAATTCCAAAATCAAAGATAGATTCATGAAATATAATCAAAATCGAGTAGAAAATACTTACCCCAATCCATGTGGTGAAAATCACCTTCAAAATCGGCCAAATCTGAGCTCCATAGCTCAAAATAGGATATAATTACTAGACCTTCGAAATAGAGTACTTTAAATACTGATCTAGAGGTACCCTTCACGATCGTGTTCACCGACCTCACGATCACGATTCAAAAAAATTCCAACACACATTTACCCTTCGCGATCGCGGCCATTTCCCGGCGATCGCGATGAACAGATTTCCATTACCCTTCCCAAACACTTCTCGGATAGCTTGTAATGCATCAGCCATAACGTTTTTTTACAAAACTATAAATTACAAACGGTTTGATTTTCGGATAATTAGACACAAAGGGCTATAACTTTCATTTTTGGATCATCTCCAAATTCCATATAGATTACAAGATATAAGCTTCTAAAATCGGGTAAGTGACAACATAATTTCCTTCTATGCGATTGCGAAAAGGCTTTCGCGATTCACGATTCACAGTGCCCAAAACCGTAATTTTCTCTTTGTGAATGCGACCCAAAATCCACGATCACGATGCACACCCCTGTGGCCAAAAACCAACAACCAAAAATAGCCTAGAAATGGTCTGAAACCACCCCGAAACTCACTCGAGCCCCTCGGGACCCTGTCCGAATATACCATCAAGTCGCAAAATATATTACAGACCTAATCGAGGCCTCAAATCACACATAATAACATCAAAACCGTGAATTATTAATCAAGATCAATCTTTTATATTCATAAACTTCAAACTTCGAACCAAGCATCCGATTCAAGCCTAACCAATACGAAATGAATCCAAATTTTGCATAAAAGTTCCAAATTACATATCAAACCTATTCCAACTCCCAGAACAAAAATCTGAAGCCGATAACACTGAATTCAACTCTCGGTAAAACTTATGAACATTCCAAACCTTCAAATTTTTTTACTTTCGCCAAATAGTGCTGAACCTTCTAGAAACACCCCAAATGCAAATCCGGGCAGACGCCCAATTATAAAATCACCATCCGGGCCTAACAAAATCATCAAAACTCCATTCTGGGGTCAAATACACAAAATTCAAGCTTGGTCAACTCTTCTAACTTAATGCTTCAAACATGAAATTCATTCTTCCAAACTAATTCTGAATCACCCGAAAACCGAAACTGGTGATACACACAAGTTATAATACATCATACGGAGCTACACATGCCCTCAAACCACCGAGCGAAGTGCAAATGCTCGAAACGATCGGTCGGGTCATTACAATTATACTCTTTAAGTTATATTTGGCTAAAAGATTTGTTGTCGGAACTATGTTTTCGGTACTTTGTTTGCTCCAAAACTCTCCATTATATGATATTAGCTGAACTTCCTAGATCAACCAACACATATTTAATTTTAAAGTCTAAAACGTTAAGAAACATTACCATAATATCGATGTGTTGCAGAAGAAGTCCATTAGCATCCTCTCGTATAAAGGTAATTTCATCTTCTGAAACTTCTCGGATCCTCTTGCCATGAGTTGCCGATATATTCGTCTTCTTTGCTACCAAAAATCTCACCCCATTTACTTCATCTACATCGAATATCATGTTTATGGTTATACGAGGTGATCCTGTAACCGGTTTTGATGGTTGTGCGACATCCCAATTTATTCCATAGTTACTCTTGGCCCGCTCAATTAAATATTTTCTGAGGTGACCATTCTTCAATAATGTTGCTACCTCTTCCCGAAGGTTTTGGCAGTCCCTATCCCTATGACAGTGAGTTCCATGGAACTCACACTATAGAATAGGATCCCTCCAGCTAGGATCCGATCGGATTAGTTTTAGGAACCTAGCTTCTTTAATATTCCTCATAACCGACACCAAATCTGCCAAGCTGATGTTAAAGTTGTGGTCAGATAACCTGGTGTTGATACCCAATTTTTACCAAAATAATTTTTTAATCGCATATATGTCTTCAAAATCATGCATTAGCATCAATTGGTATTTTCCATAATTTTTCATATTTTTATTAATTTGCCCAATATTTTATTTCTAATAAATAATTATAAAACATTACATCACAAATGATTTCAAAAATATTTTTTGGTTTAATTTACTATTTATGGTCTTATTAAGTCTAATTATTCTATAAACAGCCAAATTGGCACCTTTTTTGCTATAAATGCAATAACTTTGCAATTATAGCCCATGTATATAATTTTCGTATTATTTTTACCAGAAATTAGTATTTTGTATTTTTAAATACTAAATAACCATTTTTAAAATATCTCTATGCATGAAATTCATTTTTTATGATTAGTAATTATTTTACAAATTATTTTAACTAATTTATATTTGGGGTATTTAACAAATAGCCTTGTTTAATTTACATTTCAGCCTAATTAATTCAGCTCAAGCACCCTTATAAACCAGTCCAATAACACAGGCCCAAACCCTTACCTAACCCGACCCAACACCCTAACAAACCCTGGCCGCTGATTATTTTTGACTAACGGTTCAGATCACTCCCTTCCTTAATTAAAACTAAAGACTACCCTCCCAAACCCCTCATTTCCCTCTTCTCACCCCTTCCCATTCTCTCTCAAACGCTCTCTAGCAAAACCCTAATTTCCCCCGCTGTCACCGGCTTACACTGCTATTCCGTGGTGTTTCTTCATTACCTCAGGCCTCTACCAGCTTCCTATTTGCTACGGTTTATTCGTCTCTTAGATCCTTGAGAGGATCTCAAGGGACCTAGGCAGTTATGGTCTGCTCCTTTTGATTTCTCGCCTGTTTCAGGCCGTTTGCTCGACCTTGAGTAAGAACTTCTCTTATTTTTGTTATGAATCTATGATTTTCCAAGCATGTGTTCTCATCTCTGCTATGTTTTCTAAAACCCTAATTTTTGTCTCCGATCTTCTCAGATCTGTACAGATCTAAGACGAATCGAACATATCTCACATGTTTTCCTTGAAAGTTTTCTGGTTCCAACTGATTTCCTATTTTTCCTAAACTAGGGTTTATTACAAGTCATTTTCTCAAAGGGTTTTCTGATTTTTAAAATGCTTAATCTTTTGTTCTTAACTGTTCTTGACTAATTTATGCTAAGGTCGCCTAAGCCCTAGTCGATTTAATGTGAAACTCTGATTTTCTAATTTCTTGCTTCGACTTGGAGTCTTTTAGTGTTACCAGTCATATTGATTCACTCTGTATTTTTTACTTACACGATTTTCCTTTGTCAAATTTATTGCTCTGTGATTTTTTCCCTAACTAATCTTTATTAGGGTTTTTGAATCAATTTCGTGGCTAATTTCTCTGTGTTTATAAAGTCTTACTTAGTCTATTTTTATTTATGGGAATCGATGTATTCTTTCCAGAATTGTTGTTAATCTGGTTGATTGATTTGCTCTGTTAAGAATCGGTATTACTAAGTCTTGCATGTTTCCCTGTTTACGACTTTAATTAGTCATTCTTACCTTATTTGATTGCATGTATATTTACTGATTCCTTTCCATAATTAGACCACTGATTATTTACTCCATTATTTGGTCTGATTTGAACATCTTACCTTAATTAATTCTTGTCATTACCGTTGGCTAATTGCCCTTAATTAAGGGAAGACTATACTGATTTGGTGTGTGATTTGATTCAGTGATTTTCTTAATTGCTGAGTGATTGATCTCCTTTACCTTATTATTTTTTGCTCTTAACTACTATATATACTCTCCTCTATTCTCACTTCTGGGACACGAACACTAGTTCAAAGAAACTCTCTTACACTTAAAAGGCTCTCTTTTTTCTTCTATGTTACTTGCAACTTTCACTGCTCTAGCCGGTTGTAAGCCAAGGCTAGTTATTATACAACTTTTGCTCTATACGTTGTGCTTTCCCTCCTTAAGGGTATGTCCTGATTAAATTTCAAAGTCCAAACTCAATGTGTTCTATTGCTGCTTTAGTTCATTGATTTCCAGTCTTGTTCCTGCTAACTATCTTGTTGTTCAATATGTAACTAGCATGTCTAAATTACATTGCTTAATTACTGTTTCACCTAGCATGTCTAAATTTGGTTCTGTTAAACCTGTGATTAGTATGTCTAATTCTGCCTTCTGCTTTATCTAGCATGTTCCAATCTGCTTGTTAAGTATGTCAGCATGTTTGAATTAGGAATGCTTATGATTGTTTGCCTAATCTGTTTACTCAGGTTCTGTTTTAATCTGCTTTGCTAAGGTGTCTAGTATCCCAAAGTAACTCTGGCTCTATGCTTAACTGGTCCAGTATGTTTTCCACATGGTTATTCTATGATCTTTGCTCTATGTCTCTACCACCAACTATATGACTAACTTCTTAATCCTATAAAACTCTTGAAAACTTCTGTGCATTCTGTTGTTTATGTGCTGCCACTATACACTGATGTGTATTCTGTGTGTCCCCAATTCCCATAAACCCTGTGTGAAATTTGTTGTTAAGTACTGTTGGACCTGTTTGTTCTGTAGCCAATTAGGTTGTTTGCTGATTTTCTATAAGTGTTCACATTGTTTTCAAACTACTTTTACTACTAAATCAGTTCTACTTTTTTAGAAAACCTCTTTCTTATAGAGACATTTCAATATTATTTTCTTGTCAAAATATTTTAAAAACTATGTCAAGCACTCTCACTTTGTTCCTAAGTCCCTAGGTTCTGCCCCTCTAGTGTGTGTACTGCCTTGGAATCCTCTTGAGATTCCTTTGAACTCTGGCACACTGGGGCTTGCCCTTCCACACTGCATTTACTCAATCCTTACTATGAAAAGTCTAGGTGTGAGCACTGCCCGGGATCCTTGAGGTCCTTAGGAAACTTGACACACCTAGACATGAAATTGGTTATGAAACTTTTGGCATTTGAGGTTACAGAAGGCCTGGTATCCTCAGGATGTATTTGGGACTGCTTCAGGCTCCCTATAGTTTAATCTATATCTCATTTATGTAATTTATGTAATCCTGGTCAATAATAATCCTTTGTAAATAGATATTGGGGTAACTAGTGAAAGGGAGGGTAGCTATATGATCATGTGAGGTAAAGTGGGGTAGGAATTATGCTTTAGGATTTACATTATGCTAATCCACTCTAGAAATCATGTTCTAGGCTTGTGTGAGGCACTAGAAATCATGTTCTAGGATTGCTATGTTATTTGCATTAAAATTATGTCGAATCTGTGCATTAGATATCATGTTTTAGGGCACTCACATTTACTACTTTGCATATTAGAAACATGTGGTAAACCATCACTCTATTTCTGATTCTGTATAATTCGTGATCATTTAGAAATCATGCCACTAGGCTATTAAAACTGCCTAATAAAATAGTCATCCCTATGTGCATTAGATATCCTGTTTTAGGGACTCTGTTTGCATCTGTTTTGAACTATGTCTATATCACCTAGATAAAGAACTCTCTAAAAAGGTTAACAAACAGCCCCACACATAGATCATGTTCCAGTGTCAATCTGTATAAAATCACTTGTTATGAAAGCTATCACTTAGATCAGCATGCCTATAGGTTGAAATAACCTCAAATCGTTTAAACAGCTTCTATCATTATGATTGCATATAGTCCCACGCCTAGGCAAGCCTTAGGTAATTAATCTCCTAAACTCCTCCGGACCACAAGAATGGAAGGGTAACAACACGCTTATAGTTCGTTAATAAAAACTCGCTTAATAACCACTAAGGGGTGGGATAATGGGTAGAAAAAGAATATGATGACCGGTGCGCTAATGCAACGTGCAGCCCCTCATTGAGGATGTGATTACCGGGCATTGCATGGATATGATCCTATAGGCTAAACAACTTAGGACCCCTTCATCCCATTTACATATGTGTGCTTAGACTGATTATCTGCTTAAGAATCTATTTTTACATATGTGTGCTTAGACTGTCTATTTGCTACTTGACTAATTCACAAAGTAAGTTTGGCCGGGACCCACAGTTGTGGACTTCGAGGGGTGCCTAAAACCTTCCCCTTGAAGTAACATCAAGCCCTTACCCAATCTCTAGTTATACAATTAGTGTTAGAAATGACACGTAATAGGTGCCCTAACGCACCTTAATTCGTTAGGTGGCGACTCTTCAAATTCCTGATATACCTTTTCCCAAAAGGAAATGAGTTGTCCCAACAATGTCAAGAACCATGACTAATCCGAAAGGAGAGGAAAAAGGGGGCGTGACACCTGGGATATGTTGAATCTTGGGACCCCGATACCTCTTTCTCCTACTAGGATCTTTTGCTTCGACCACGATCCGCTCTTCTATCGGAAGCGAACCTATCTGAAAACTGAAAGCCTTTATTTCCTCTCCCATCGGCACTTTCGTGAGGTTGAAAATGACTCCTAGAGGACCTCCGATCTGTATCAAAATCAGTTTTTAATTTATCTTGATTCCGATCACGATTTCATCCTTTGGAAGACATCGAAGAACCCAATTGATCATATTCAATTATGATCTTTGACTCCTAGCGATTGCGAATATCGGCCCTTGTGGTTACCAATAATTCTAGAAAGCTTTCCTTCAGTTCCTAGAGGCATTGGAACTCAACAGGTTGAGACCCTTTGTAAATCCTTCCGCTTCCCACTCATCAGGTTCTGCCGGTAACATCATCCTTTCCTTCATAAACCAGAATACGAACTCTCGCAGTAATTCGCATTCTGAATAAATCGACCCTCCTTTCTTGAACCTTTCTTGCCCCAGCATGAGCTTAAATAAATGAACCTACAATAATTTCAAAAGAATCAATGGAATGCTCTCATAAAAGAGAATACCAAGTTACGGCACCCTTCGTCAGGGTTTCGCCAAATTTCTTCAACAAGACAGATTCTATCCCGTGCTGGGCCGGTCATTTCCCTATATAGTCGTAGTGTAGGTCGTAATATATTCCTATGGATCCGAAGTCCCATCAGACTTCAAAATATCTGGCATCTTGAATCTTTTTCAGGATCAACTCTGGTGCCGCGCTTGGTTTGAATGGAAACTGAGTATATTTCCTGGAATTCGGTCTCTTTAACACCGGCGGTGCTCCCAGGATCTGATCCATCAGAGAATGAAATTCTTTAGCATTTTGGTCCATTTGTTCATTCATTTCCCTCATGAATCTCATGAGCTTGGTTTTGAATGGGTCGATTGCGTTGTTGTAATTTCCAGATCCACTATCGGTACCTCCTGCCTCATTAAAATCGAACTCTTCCCTTGGAGCATCATTACCGGTTCTTTGAATTGTTTGATTTTTAAGGACACTGGGAGGAATTTGAGCTCTACCGTTAGAATTATTGAAAGCACCTAACAACACTTGTTTCAACTCCGTCATCACCTGATCTTGTCTTGATAGGTGATCTATAATTGCCCTTTGTTTCTCTCTCAAGATTTTAACTGTTTAAATAACGTGTTCATCAACCGCATCATTATGACTTGGAATCCTCACATGTCGAGGATTTTGACCTTCATGAACTGGAGTTGTTTTATCTTCTTCGTTGCGGGTTTCGCTGGTTGAGTCATCACATTGGACCTCATCCTCACGTTCATTGTGTGCTCCAATGTTGTCGGAATTGTTGACATTGTTAGCTGACATATTTGATTTTTCTTTTTCTAAGAAAGGAACCAAAATTCTTTAGTAACAGATGAATGAATCATAGCAATTACACAATTTTCAATGCCCTACAGTAGGCGCCAAACTGTTTACCTGTAAAATGGTACAATTGAATTTGCAACGTGATTTTTAGACACGTGAATTAGTTTAATCCAAAATATGAAAGACATAACAACTCAAATGAGATTATAAAATAAACTTTAAGGAAATACAAGCCTGGCTTATGAATTTAGCTTCTCCGGTAGAAAAAGCAAAAAGGATATTAAGAACAAAGTAAAGAACAATAGATTGAGAGCTGATTTTAGTTTTTATGTACAGTATGTTTCGTGTGTTACAATACATACTAATTTTCTATTTATAGCTCTATTTAGGGAGAGAAGATCCCCAAATCAAGATCCTCTTGGATGAAAGTAAAACCGCCATTAATGACTGCATAACGGTTGATCATAAATACAGAGATTTCTTGTAATGTTTGCTCATTAAATGCTGTCTTTTCTAACCGATATTTTACTTTCAAATCTTTGTTATCTGATTTGATGCCTTCAGGACTCGCTCAACACCGATCACATGCTTGCATCCGTTACCAGCTATTTGCTGACTCACATCCTACGTGTCTTCAGCATACATATATAAGCAAAATATGTGCATGCGCCATTTATATACTTATGGTATACCTAACCTTTTACTTTGTATCTTCTTTTTCTTTTTCTTTGCTCTTCGTAAAGCTAACTCTTAAACTTGTCTACTAATATTTTCAATGCCATTATTTTTCAAGATCTTAGTTTCTAAGCACTTGTTAGTTACTTTCTCATAGAGGGAATAAAGCACTAAAACAAAAAAAAAAAATCCTCTAATTTCGTCATGTTCCTCGTCTCATTGCTATCGATTATCACATTCGAAATGCTCCACTGTTTCATCATGAGCTTGTGAAGAAGGACATTTTTGCAGCTCGATTTGTGGATTAAAGTGGTCGATGGCAATGTCAATAGATATTTTCCGTTTTGATTTGAAGGTGTCGCTGAAATTGGAGATACCATCAAAATCTGTAGGAGAATAATGTGAGATCTCCTTCCCATATCAGTTTATCACGCATGAGGTTGAAAACGGCATTTTGTGACATTATTTTGGTGGGATATTGTGTGAATACTGGGTTTATGTAGAACTAGTGAATATGCGGCGCTTCATGCAATCGTGAAAATCATTAATAATGTCACTAAATGTTATTTTCTAAAATTGGTTAAGATAAAAAAAAAAATAGAGTTTTCTCAAACATAAATTATTTCTATAAAGCGATTAATTACAATTATAATTACATATTATGTTACAAGCTATGTATATAGGCGTGCAAATCAAATATCCTCAATTTCTAGGTACCCAATTGAAATCATGTCCCTTACATGTTTAAGTAAATATGGTTCGAAGCACCCATCATTACTGCCATTATGCAAGTCGAGAGTTTGAGTACTAAGATACTTACCTATGGTGGCATCAAAAATCTTAACTGGAATACCTGACTGTGGCAGTGTGGAGGCAGCTTTAGGAGTCTTTGTGAGTGGTGGATTTTTTCTTTTCTTGAATGACATTGTGTCACGACCCAAATCGATGGCTGCGACGGACACCTGGTAGCTTACACAATCGAGTACCAATATAACGTATCTTTCATATCATACTATCATGGGTAAATAAGCCGGAAAGGCTGACGTGAGATAACTAGAATAAAACATGAGGGAATACTCGACATAGGACGATCCAACATGATATACCGACTTATACATATAACATACAGGCCTATAAGGCCGACATAATTCTTTATATACTCAAAACATAGGCCGACAAGGCCATACAAGTATCCATATATATGACATTTGTCTACAAGCCTCTAAGAGTAACAAATGTCACAAAGGTCGGGATAGAACCCTGTCATACTAAATAGGCAACTCCGAAGCAAGTGGAGTGCACCAACACCTTCCATTGAGCTGATAGTCTAGAAGGACTCTCAATCTGTCTATCGGGATCTGCCGGCATAAAACATAGTGTCCCCAGAAAAAAGGGATGTCAATACAAATAAAGTACCGAGTATGTAAGGCATGAAAGTAGTATAAAAAAGACATGAAAGAAACATGGAGTAAAGAACTCAACCTGTAATTCTGAATAGCTCTGTGAATTATGAATAACTTATGATGTCATGCATGTGCGTATAAATGTCATATCATGCATAGGTATATGCGTACATAATGTCATCAAGCCTTTGAGGGCATCCATCATATCATCTCAGCCATTATGGGCGAATTTATCAATGTATACCAACTGATAAAGTGGTGGTGCTTATATAACGCAATAACCTTTTTCCATATCCCATATACATATAATATATGCGTATATAATGCCATCTGATCATGGGTCAATGTACGTGTATAAATGAATGCAATGCATAATGAAGTAAGTCAATAAGATTTTTCGAAATATCATAAGATCAATATGCCTTCGAATAAACTTTAGCAACTTACGTAATTTCTGATACCCATTAACAGAAGATATAATAATAGGACACATGGGAAATCAAGAACATAGGCACCCCTAGTACTTCTATGAATAGAGTCATTTATGAAAGTTCTGCGTTGCACGTTTTGTTTGTATCATATGGATCATTCCAAAAGTAAAGAATGGATAGCTTAACATACCTTAACTCCAGTGATTCCTTAATACCTTCCAAGCAATTCTTCAAACAACTCAACTCAATCTACTATATCATAAGGAGATTCAAAATCAGTGTTGAGTAAAGGCTAAGTCCGCATCTTAAACTAGTAGCTCGTTTATGTAAATTTGGGCAGCATCTCCCCTGTAACAAGCGCCTCCTCCAATACCATATACTAACCATAGAAATACAGCAATACATAATTATCAAGAACAACACACCATATAAGAACAACAAGTCACAACTACTTCTCGACGAGCTACAAGCCCAATTGGAAATACCCCATATCACCCCTTATAGACTTCTAAATTTAACTTAACAATATCATTAACATTATAATGAATTCATTCATCAATGATTCCATTCTTATACCATATATCTATAACAAAGAAAATAATCCACAACTATCCTCAATTAGCAACTCTATTCACTAGTTCATGTCTAGTCAATCCATTTAACTTAATCAATATCAATATTACCTTAAGCACATGCAAAAAAATAATATAATTACCTCCTACGGTGGATGAAAGTCGAAATACATGTTATATTTAGCTTACAACAGTCCAACACACCCCAATCACTTCATACCCAAAACAACAACTATAGTAGTGTCAAACACCCTAAAATGTTACAAAGAATGACTAATCCACCATTTTGCTATTATGTGGTGTTTCTCCACACCATTTCTCCTCCAAAAACTCCATTAAATATAATCAAAATAGACATCCCAAAAGGAACACGAAACAGGCCATAAAACAGTCCATTACAAGCCAAATAACTCGAACTCACGGCTTCTGATCGCCGTCCCGTGTATTTTAACTATTAAAAAATAAATTTATCAACCTTTTTTTATATTTAAAATCTTAAATACAGAAAGTAGTAATTTTATTAACTATTAAATACCTTCCAAAACTCAAACTTCAAAGAAAAAGAGAGGTGATATAGCGATACTTACGTCGTAGGAATCGTTTTAATGTTATCGCTACTTGATTTCGTGCCCTGGATGATAATCTTGTTTGAAGAACTTGTAGAGAGCTTAATGGTAAGGTTAGGGGTGTTATTTGGTCTTGCTCTCTGGAAAAATGGAGAAAGAGACGAGATAAGGGATGTAAATATCCCTTTTTCTTAAAAAGTCAAAAATGTGCTACTTGGCACTCTATCATTGGCCCTTCTTCATAAGCTTATATTTTTTTTTTCCGGACGTTATATGAATGAATGATTAAGAGTTTTGGACACTAGATTCCAAGACCTTCAATTTGGTATATAATATGTCCCAAAAAGATCTCATATAATACACAAAATGTTTTGCTCAAAAAGCTTCATTACAAGACAAATCCTTAGTCGGTTTTTCCGCAACTTAAATCCTATTTTTCCCAAATATTATATTTGATATCCAAACATCATATATAGTCATATCATGACTTTAAACTCATTTAAATTATGAATAACAAGTCTCGTATTTATCTTAACTTACTTAAGACATTGGTAAACCTTTCTTATCCTTGTAGAAGGATTTCGTCTTTTTGAGCTTACATTAGATAATCCTATAATAAAAATGGCGTCTGAAGTACGAGGTGTATAAACAAGTTCCCTTAGAAATATTTGTCCCCAAATGATAACTCTTAAAGGATTGCGAAAATGGGACATAACATTGTTAAATCACTTTATATACTTTCAAAGAGGATCTCATTTTCAAGCTTACATCAATTGACTCAGAACATACTTTCACGTACAAAAACATGGGATGTAACATATTTTCCCCCTTTGGAATATTCGTTCTCGAATGTTGACTGATGTACTTCTCATTCTCATAACATATATATGGCTCTTATGAATACTTTAATATTGTCCTTTGCCCTCTAGGCAGCTGTTCTATGAATAAATCCAAAGGCTAGGCCGTTCCGCCCTTTAGGCCTCTTTCTCTTTCCACGGCTCGTGTCGGAATTCTTCCAATATCGTAACTATTGCTACCTTCTATCATGCAGTCTGTACGACTTTGTCCTTCTATGTGCGCCTATGCGAATCTTCTCTCCTTTTTCCTTCAGCTTTTACCCTATCTCTTGGCCTAACTTTCTGAACATATACATAACTATGAAAAGATGTCCCTCGGGCATATATAGGTACGTTAAAGTTCTTCGCTTGGTACTTTATCGAATGTACCACTATTGGTATATTTTATTTCCTAGCCTTGGTTATCTGTCCTTATGGATTTAGTGCATCTAGTTAGGTCATACTGCACTATAACACTTATTCCGGTTTATTATTACTGATGTCTTCTACCCAATTCCATGTTACTCTCTCACTGCTTATCTCATATTTATAAATATAAGTCATTTAATGCTTCCTTATTATTGTTCATCTAAAGAATTGCATCATAACCTCCTCTTATATTTTGGAATTTTTATCCATCTATTGTTGATTCACCTTAATGTTGATCAATATCTACCACTAATAACTTGAGTCCTCTTACGTAATACATTGCCACTAGGGCTCATGTCTCATCGGGGAACATCTGAAGTGATTTTCCTGATCCACCTAGGGGTGATACTATTTGTCACAACCCCAAATCCTAACAGGTCGTGATGGCGCCTATCGTGGAACTAGGATATCCAACCATCTATTACTACGCATTTGTTCAATTATAAAAGTTCATAATTTAATAATAAGCAGCAACCATAGCATAGAATAATGTAATTAAGACTTAGCGTCCCAATAATAGTCTAACAACTCTAAACAAAACCTCCCAAGACTGGAGTCAATAGTCATGAGCATCTAAGAATAAATAAATCTAACTCTGCTAAAACTATAATATATGTCTTTGGATCAAACGCTAAAACTAAATAAGGAAGGAAATGGAGAAGTTGTGGACGCTGGACAGCTACCTCGAAATCCCGTATCTGCTGCTAACGAAATTAGACAGCTACTGCTACGGGCCGTCACCTGGATCTGTGCACAGAGGCATAGGGAGTAATGATGAGTACGCCAAATCAGTTGTAATGAAAATAAATCACTGTCTGAGAATTTCAAAAAACACAATACAGATACACAATTTCACAAAACCAGTAAAACACCAAGTCACCATGTAGTATTCAACAATTAATAAGTTCGAAATCAGTTTCCAGAAA
The DNA here is from genome assembly GCA_005239525.1 of Nicotiana knightiana. Lineage (NCBI taxonomy): Eukaryota > Viridiplantae > Streptophyta > Magnoliopsida > Solanales > Solanaceae > Nicotiana > Nicotiana knightiana. Next base: position 16,689 of record ML386611.1, on the reverse strand, counting down.
TCCTTTGAAAATAAGTGTAATATCAGTATATCTCAGTAAAATTCTCATTAACACTAGTTTGAAAACGTAGTAAATCATAGTTCAAAAACTTAGTAAAAATTCTTCATAAAATGCCTCTCGGGCTAAAATCATTTATCGTAACCATTGCCCATCAGGCATCCTCACCATCACTCAATATCAGCCCATCAGGCATCCTCACAGTCACTCAGTAACAGCCCATCAGGCATCCTCACATTCACTCAGTATCAGCCCATCAGGCATCCTTACAATCACTTAACATAAGCCCCGCGGGCATCACTCATTAGGTACCTGCGCTCATTGGGGGGTGTACAGACTCCGGGGGGGATCCTACAGCCCAAGCACTATAACAAGCCACATCATGGCATAAATCACTCACAATATAGGCCCGCAGCCTCACTCATATCATAGCTTCTTCACAATATAGGACCGCAGCCTCACTCAATCAGACACTCTCAATTTGCCCTTCGGGTCATAAATATACCGGGTTCTCGACCCAAAGGAGTGTTTCATTTTCAAGAAATAGTTTCAAACTACTCTAAGTGTCAAAACAATTATCAAGAAAAGACTGAGTGAAAATCATAACATATCAAGTGAGGAAAACTAGTAAAAACAGCCCCCAAGGGGTAAACAGATCGGCACTAGGCCCCAAACATGGCTTACAGCCCAAATCATATCAAAATATATCAATACCATTAAGCATAGGCTTAAAAATCGGTTTCGCAACTCAATAGTTTCCTAAATAGGGAATATATTTCCAAAGTTCCAATCTTTGCATTCCAAAACCCGTGAAAGGGTGCATGGTCCGGGATTTCATACCCTCGAGACAGGATTTAAAGACATTACTTACCTTAAAACTAGCTCGAAAACTATTCGCAACATGCTTGCTTCTCGTATCAACTTCTGAAGGCTCCAAATCTACCAAGTTCAGATTTTTATCATCAATTTATGCTTAAGGAATAAATTTCAATCTAAAAATATCAAATTTAGCTCAAAACCCCGAAATTGGTCAAAATCCAACTCCCGGGCCCGGATCCTGAAACTCAAAATTTTTTATACAAAACTGTTCTTCATCATCTCACGAGTCCGTACATATAAAGAACACTAAAATCGGAGTTCGTTTGACCCCTCAAACAAATCCCTAAAGGTCTCATAATCTCAAGCCCTAAACCCACTTTTTCTACTAATTTTCGTAAATTTAATATTGATATTATGTTCTATAATCATCCATAAATGAGTTTTAAGGTCCAAAACACTTACCTCTATGAAGAACGCTGATTTCCCTCTTCAAAAATCTCTCCCAAAGCTCTCTGTCCGTACAAAAATGGTGTAAAAAGGGTTTAAGTCGCGGAGGGTTTATTTTATAACTGCCCAGCTATTTCTTCACTGCGATCGCGGAAGTCCTCATGTGATTGTGAAGAACAAAATTCCCTCGCCCCTACTTTACTCATTGGGATCGCGGCATAAGCCATGCGACCGTGCTTCACAGCGGCTCAACCCCACGCGAGCGCAACCACACACACGCGATCGCGAAGACTAATTGACCTCACCCCCACGCGCCTGTCATGACCCTATGCGATCGTGACCTAGCCCACGCGATCGCACTTCACCTTCTTCCTAACCTACGCGATCGCACCCCGATTCACGCGATCGTGATGCACAATTTTTCCTGGCCCTCAGAGTGTTCTACGCGATCGCAACCTTTGCCATGCGATCGTGATACACAATTCCCTGCTACACAAAAACCAGAAAACCAGCTCTTTCTTTAAGTCTAAAAATGCCCGTCAGCCACCCGAAATCAATCCCGAGCCCCTCGGAACCCTAACCAAGCCTACCAACATATCCCATAACATCATTCAAACTTAGGTGCACTCTCAAAACACCAAAACTAACATCAAAACACCAAATTTACATCGGATTCAAGCCTAAGAACTTTGAAATTTCTAAAATCCACCAACGATGCCAAAACTATCCAAAACAACTCTGATTGACCTGAAATTTTGGAGAAATATCCAAAATGACATTACAAACCTGTTCCAACTGTCGGAATTCCATTCCGACCCCGGTAGCCTATTTTCCACTGCCGACCGGAAATCACCAAAAACTAACTTTCGCCAATTCAAGCCTAATTCTACACCGGACATCACAAAATTATTCTGAACACACTCCTAAGTCCCAAATCACCTAGTGAAGCTATCCAAGCCATAAAATCCGCATTCCGGGGTCGTTTACCAATAAGTCAACTCTCAATTGACTTTTCCCATTATAAGGCTATCTTTAAAGGCTAAATGACTGAACTCTCACTACAACCATTCGATTTCAAGCCTATCGACTCTAACACATCAATAACAGAATAACCAACCTATGATAATGCAGTTATCATAACAGCAATTATTATAATGCAGGTTCTATGTAACGACGGACCGGTTCATTACATTCTCCCCCTCTTAAACAAAAGTTTGTCCTCGAACGGGTCTAGAAACATACCTGGAGTCTCAAACAAGTGGGGATATTTGCTCTGCAACTCCCGCTCGGTCTCCCAAGTAGCCTCCTCCACTGGCTGATCTCTCCACTGCACCTTCACTGATGCTATATCCTTAGACCTCAACTTTCTGACCTCACGATCTAAAATAGCTACTGGCTCAACCTCATATGACATATCACCCTCGAGTTGAACTCTAACACATGAGACGGGTCACCAACATATTTCCTGAGCATCGACACATCAAAGAACGGATGAACACTAGACAAGCTGGGTGGCAAGGCAAGTCTATAAGCCACATCTCCAACCTTCTGAAGTACCTCAAAAGGACCAATGAACCGTGGACTTAGATTTCCTCTCTTTCTGAACCTCATAACACCCTTCATGGGTGATACCTTCAGCAATACCTTATCACCTTCCATAAAATACACATCCCGAACCTTCCGGTCCGCATAACTCTTCTGCCTAGACTGCGCCATGCGAAGTCGCTCCTGAATCAACTTCACCTTCTCCAACGCATCCTGAATCAAATTTGTGCCCAATAACTTAGCCTCACCAGGCTCGANGGGCCATCTGAATACTGGACTGGTAGCTGTTATTATATGCAAACTCCGCTAGTGGCAGAAACTGATCCCATGAACCACAAAAATCAATCACACAAGCCCGTAGCATGTCCTCCAAAATCTGAATAGTCCGTTCTGAATTCCCGTCGGTCTGAGGGTGAAATGCAATGCTCAACTCTACATCAGTACCCATACCTCTCTGTACGGCACTCCATAACTGAGATGTGAACTGAGTACCCCTGTCAGAAATAATAGAAACCGGAACTCCATGTAATCGTACAATCTCCTTAATGTAAATACTAGCCAATTTCTCTTAAGTATAAGAAGTGCTGACAGGAATGAAGTGCGCGGACTTGGTCAATCTATCTACAATGACCCAAATAGCATCAAAAACCTTCGAAATTCGTGGAAGCCCGACTACGAAGTCCATAGTAATCTGCTCCCACTTCCTCTCTGGAATATCTAACCTCTGAAGTAAACCACCTGGTCTCTAGTACTCATACTTGACCTGCTGGCAGTTGAGACACCGTACTACATACTCAACAATATCTCTCTTCATCCGCCTCCACCAATACTGTTGTTTCAGATCCTGATACATCTTCGCAGTACCCGGATGAATAGAATACCGCGAACTGTGAGCCTCTGCTAATATCAACTCTCGAATACCATCCACATTGGGCACGCAAATACGGCCCTGCATTCTCATAACTCCATCATCACCAATAGTCACATCCCGGGCATCACCCCGACGAACTCTATCCTGAAGAACTAACAAGTGGCGGTCATAATACTGTCGTGCCTTAATCTGATCAAATAAAGAAGACCGGGAAGCCATGATAGCTACCACCCGTGGAGGGTCTGACAAATCCAATCTCACCAACTGACCCGCTAAAGCCTGAACATCAAGTGCTAACGATCGCTCTGCTGCTGAAAGGTAAGCTAGACTCCCCAAACTCTCGGCTCTACGACTCAAGGCATCGGCCACCACATTGGCCTTCCCCGGGTGATACAAAATAGTAAGATCATAATCCTTGAGAAGCTCTAACCATCTCCTCTGACGCAAATTCAAGTCCTTCTGCCTTAGCAGATACTGCAAGCTACGATGATCAGTGAAAATCTCACATTGTACCCCATACAAGTAATGCCGCCAAATCTTTAAGGCATGAACAATGGCAGCCAACTCAAGATCGTGCACTGGGTAATTCTTCTCGTGCACCTTCAACTGTCTCGACGCGTAGGCAATCACCCTACCGTCCTGCATCAACACCGCTCCCAAACCAACTCTAGAAGCATCACAATAGACTGTGTAAGAACCCAAACCAGTAGGCAACACCAAAATCGGAGTTGTGGTCAATGCTGACTTGAGCTTCTGAAAGCTCTCCTCACACTCGTCAGACCATCTGAATGGAGCACCCTTCTGGGTCAATCTAGTCAAAGGTGAAGCAATAGAAGAGAATCCATCCACAAAACGACGGTAATATCCCGCTAAACCAAGGAAACTCCGAATCTCTATAGTTGAGGACGGTCTGGGCCAACTCTGCACCGCCTCAACCTTCTTCGGATCAACCTGAATACCCTCACTAGAAACCACGTGCCCCAAGAAAGCCACTGAACCAAGCCAAAACTCACACTTGGAGAACTTTGCATAAAGCTTCTCCTCCCTCAATCTCTGTAACACAACCCTCAAGTGTTGAGCATGCTCTTCCTGGCTACGAGAATAAACCAGGATGTCATCAATGAACACAATGAAAAATGAATCAAGGTAAGGCTGAAACACGCTGTTCATCAATTGCATGAATGCGGCTGGGGCATTAGTCAGCCCAAATGACATAACCAGAAATTCATAATGACCATATCTGATCCTGAAAGCCATCTTCGGAATATCAGAATCCCGAATCTTCAGCTGATGATACCCAGACCTTAAGTCAATCTTGGAGAACACCTTAGCTCCTTGAAGCTGATCAAATAAGTCATCAATACGAGGTAAAGGATACCGGTTCTTCAGCGTAACCTTATTCAGCTGTCTATAATCAATGCACATACGCATGGAGCCATCCTTATTTTTCACAAACAACACTGGCGCACCCCAAGGCGACACACTAGGTCGGATGAACCCCTTATCTTAGAGTTCCTGAAGTTGCTCATTCAATTATTTCAACTCTACCGGTGCCATACGTTAAGGTGGAATAGAAATAGACTGAGTGTCGGGCACCAAGTCAATACCAAAATCAATATCCCTGTCAGGTGGCATGCTTGGTAGGTCTGTAGGAAATACGTCCGGAAAATCACGGACTACAGGAACAGAATCAACAGATGGAGTCTCACTACTAACATCCCTCACAAAAGCAAGATAGGACTCACACCCTTTCTCAGCCATACGTTGAACCTTTAAATAAGAAATCACTATGCTAGGCACGTGCTCTATAGACCCTACCCACTCAACTCTCGGAACTCCGGGCATAGCTAGGTTCATGGTCTTAGCGTGACAATCAAGGATAGCATGACATGGTGATAACCAATCCATGCCCAGAATTACATCAAAATCAACCATACTGAGTAACATCAAGTCCACTCGGGTCTCCAGACCCCCAATAGATATAAGACACAATCGATACACACGGTCCACAACAATAGTATCACCCACCGGAGTCGAAACATGAATAGACGTAAATAAAGACTCACGGGGCATATTCAGAAAGTGGGCAAAATAAGATGAAACATACAAGTACATGGAACCAGGGTCAAATAAAGCCAAAGCATCAGTGTGACAAACTGAAATAGTACCTGTAATCACCGCATTTGATGTCATCGCATCAGGCCTAGCCGGAAATGCATAAATACGTGGCTGGCCTCCACCTGCTTGACCTCCCCCTCTAGGATGGCCTCTAGCTGCCTGACCACCACCCCTAGCTACCTAGGTAGGTGGTGAAGTGACTGGGGCTGAAGCCGAGAGCTGAACCCTCTGCTGGGACGAACTATAGGACGATGGGGACACTGCCTCCACCCATGTCTGAACTCTCCACACTCATAACAACCACCTGGAGCTGGAGATGAAAATGAACGAGAACCTCTGCCACCCTGATAACCACCAGACGAACCATGCATAGACGAACCCTGATAAGATAATGCTCGGGCGGAGCTCTGAGCTGGAAAGGCACTAAAAGATGAACGTCCCTGATGAGAATTGTGAGGACCCTGCCCCGACGGTATACCACTGTAAGCTGGGCGAGCTGGCTATGGAGGTCTAAATGATCGACCTCTGCTAGGCTGAAATTTCCCTCTAGGAGGAGCACCACTGAAGCTACTTGATCCTCGAGGCCTCTTAGCCTCCCTCTCCTCACGCTCCTGCCTGCGAACCGACTCAATGTCCCGAGCTATATCAATAACCTGCTCAAACGTGGCTCCAGACACCCTCTCTCTGGTCATCAAAATCTTAAGCTGATACGAGAGACTGTCCACAAATCTCCGAATACGCTTCATGTCAGTGGGGACTAACTCTGAAGCATGCCGAGCCAACTCCGAATACCTCATCTCATACTGGGTGACCGATAACTCTCCCTGGCGCAGCTGCTCAAACTGCATGCGTTGCTCCTCTCTGTGGGACTGAGGAACATATTTCTCCAAAAAGATCGTGAAGAACTGCTTCCAGGTGAGTGGTGCTGAACCAACCGTCCTACGCCTCTCGAATGATTCCCACCAAGTAAAAGCATCACCCACAAACTGAAATGTAGCAAATGAGACCCCACTGGTCTCCAAAATACTCGCAGTACGTAGTATCCTCTGGCACTTATCTAGAAACCCTTGGACATCCTCACCCTCTGTAGTGCTGAAGGTCGGAGGCTGAATTTTGCTGAACCTCTCCAACTTGTTGCTCATCCTCAGGCATAGCAGGGACCACGTAGCCCTGATCCAAAGCAACTGGCTGATCTGGGGCTGCTCCCGGTGCCTGAATACCTCGTACAATTGGCTCAGGTGCCCGGGCAGCTGGAGTCTGATTGTCTCCCCCCGTCTGAGCTGCATTGGCAGTAGTGGTCATAGCCACTGCCTGAGCTAAACTGGAACACGCCGTCAATATCTGAGCTAGGGTCTCTTGAAGACCCAGAATAACAATAGGCACAGCAGGTGCCTGAGCCTGTCCCGCTGGAGCAACGTCGGCGGGAACCTGATCCTGAACGATAGGGGGATCCTGTGGCACTGTCCCGGCTGCTGCACGGGAAGGTCCCCCAGCTCTACCACGGCCCCGACCCCTTGTGGGTCTGGCTGGTTCCTGGTCACCCTGATCGGTATCGCATGTCCTCACCATTTGTGAGAGAATGAAACAACACAAGTTTAGATTTCAAGAATCAATTGATTGGCACAAAGGAGTTCAAAAAGATATAGATATTTCCTAAGAGTTCTGCAGCCTCTCGAAGATAAGTACAGACGTCTTCGTACTGATTCGCAAGACTCTACTGAACCTGCTCATGACCGTTGAGTCCTATGTAACCTAGAGCTCTGATACCAACTTGTCACGACCCCAAATCCTAATAGGCCGTGATGGCGCCTATTGTGGAACTAGGCTAGCCAACCATCTCATTGCTATGCATTTGTTCAATTATAAAAGTTCACAATTTAATAATAAGCAGCAACCATAGCATATAATAATGTAATTAAGTGTTAGCATCCCAATAATAGTCTAACAACTCTAAACAAAACCTCCCAAGACTGGAGTCAATAGTCATGAGCATCTAAGAGTAAATAAATCTAACTCTGCTAAAACTATAATATATGTCTCTGGATCAAACGCTAAAACTAAATAAGGAAGGGAAATGGAGAAGTTGTGGACGCTGGACGGCAACCTCGAAATCCTGTATCTGCTACTAACAAACTGAGACAGCTACTGCTCCAGGCCGTCACCTGGATTTGTGCACAGAGACACAGGGAGTAATGATAAGTACGCCAACTCAGTAGTAATGAAAATAAATCACAGTATGAGAATTTCAAAACACACAGTACAGATACACAATTTCACAAAACCACTAAAACACCAAGTCACCATGTAGTATTCAACAATTAATAAGTTCGAAATCAGTTTCCAGAAATCTTATCAGTATATCTTAGTAAGATTCTCAGTAACACCAGTTTTAAAACGAAGTAAATCATAGTTCAAAAACTTAGTAAAAATTCTTCATAAAACTGCTCCTCGGGCTAAAATCATTTATCGTAACCATTGCCCATCAGGCATCCTCACCATCACTCAATATCAGCCCATCAGGCATCCTCACAGTCACTCAGTATCAGCCCATCAGGCATCCTCACAATCACTCAGCATAAGCCCCACAGGCATCACTTATTAGGTACCTGCGCTCACTGGGGTGTGTACAGACTCCGGAGGGGCTCTTACAGCCCAAGCGCTACAACAAGCCACATCATGGCATAAATCACTCACAATATAGGCCCGCAGCCTTACTCATATCATAGCTTCTTCACAATATCGGCCCGCAGCCTCACTCAGTCAGACACTCTCAATTTGCCCTTCAGGCCATAAATATACTGGATTCTCGACCCAAAGCTGTGTTTCATTTTCAAGAAATAATTTCAAACTACTCTGAGTGTCAAAACAATTATCAAGAAAAGACTGAGTGAAAATCATAACATATCAAGTGAGGAAAAATAGTAAAAACAGCCCCCAAGGGGTAAACAGATCGGCACTAGGCCCCAAACATGCCTAAATAGGGAATATATTTCCAAAGTTCCAATCTTTGCATTCCAAAACCCGTGAAAGGGTGCATAGTTCGGGGTTTCATACCCTCAGGATAGGATTTAAAGACATTACTTACCTCAAAACTAGCCCGAAAACTATTCCGCAACATGTTTGTCTCTCGTATCAACTTCCGAAGGCTCCAAATCTACCAAGTTCAGATTTTTATCATCAATTTATGCTTAAGGAATAAATTTCAATCGAAAAATATCAAATTTGGCTCAAAACCCCGAAATTGGTCAAAACTCAACTCCCGGGCCCACGTCCCGAAACTCAGAAATTTTTATACAAAACTATTCTTCATCATCTCACGAGTCCGTACATATAAATAACACTAAAATCGGAGTTTGTTTGACCCCTCAAACCAATCCCTAAAGGTCTCATAATCGCAAGCCCTAAACCCACCTTTTCTACTGATTTTCGTGAATTTAACACTGATATTATGTTCTTTAATCATCCATAAATCAGTTTTAAGGTCCAAAACACTTACCTCCACGAAGAACACTGATTTCCCTCTTCAAAAATCGCCCTCAAAGCTCTCTGTCCGTACAAAAATGGTGTAAAAAGGGTAGTCGCAGAGGGTTTATTTTATAATTGCCCAGCTATTTCTTCACTGCGATCGCGGAAGTCCTCACGCGATCGCGAAGAGCAAAATTCCCTGGACCCCACTTTACTCATTGCTATCGCGGCATAAGCCACACGATCGTGCTTCATAGCGGCTCAACCCCACGCGATCGCAACCAGGCGTACGCGATCGTGAAGACTAATTGACCTCACCCCCACGCGCCTGTCATAACCCTACGCGATCGCGACCTAGCCTACGCGATCGCACTTCACCTTCTTCCAAACCTACGTGATTGCACCCCGATTCACGTGATCGCGATGCACAATTTTTCCTGGCCCTCAGAGTGTTCTACGCGATTGCAGCCTTTTCCATGCGATCGCGATGCACAATTACCTGCTGCACAAAAACCATAAAACCAGCTCTTTCTTTAAGTCTAAAAATGCCCGTTAACCACCTGAAATCAATCCCGAGCCCCTCGGCCCTCGGGACCCCAACCAAGACTACCAACATATCCTATAACATCATTCAAACTTAGTTGCACTCTCAAAACACCAAAACTAATATCAAAACACCAAATTTACATCGGATTCAAGCCTAAGAACTTTGAAATTTCTAAAATTCCCCAACGATGCCAAAACTATCCAAAACAACTCCGATTGACCTGAAATTTTGCAGACATATCCAAAATGACATTACAAACCTGTTCCAACTGTCAGAATTCCATTCCAACCCCGATAGCCTATTTTCCACTGCCGACCGAAAATCACCAAAAACTAACTTTCGTCAATTCAAGCCTAATTCTACACCGGACATCACAAAATTATTCTGAACACACTCCTAAGTCCCAAATCACCTAACGAAGCTATCTGATCCATAAAATTCGTATTCCGAGGTGGTTTACTGATAAGTCAACTCTTAGTTGACTTTTCCCATTATAAGGCTATCTGTAAAGGCTAAATGACTGAACTCTCGCTACAACCATTCGATTTCAAGCCTATGGACTCTAACACATCAATAACAGAATAACCAACCTATGACAAGTCAATAACATCAATTATAATGCAGGTTCTATGTAACGACGGACCGGGTCATTACACTATTCTTCAATAACGGTATTTCATAGCATCCCGGTGTGATTCATCTTATATGGGTATTCTAGTCCCAAGAAATTCATGAAATCCTTTTTCTTAAAATCATTACTCATTCAAAAGTCTAAATGCCATCCTCTTATTTATCACCATTACACCTTATTTTACTACCACGGCAACATTTCATCCCTTCTAATTGCTCATATTCTTAGACTCCTCTTAGTTCCTTTAAACTGTACTGAACTTTCTATAACTTATGGGAATCATCAACTCTCTTGTTTTGATAGGCTTAATCTTGAGGCCTTACCTATTCTCGTCACCTTCTCACTCACCTTTCCATAACCTTACTTGTGTCTACCTAAAACCTTGTCGCTTTATCATACTTTAGCTTGCGATCTACACATATCTATTTATACTACTCGTAATCTTCCTTTAAATTGCTAGCACCATAGATTTCCTTTCGTGCCTTCTTAGTTTTCTTTAAATGTAATCAATTACTTTTCCTGGTCGTTCTTCCACTTGTTGCATGAATACTTGACTCATCTTAGTGCCCACATATGTTGGAATTCCATGAAACCCATATGATATTGAATACCACCTTTTGATTTTTTTCTTCTTCCCGTTCATTATCCACGATAGGTGCCACTTTTTTATTGAGTGCATACAATGTTGTAGTGAGACTATTGTTACAAGAACATTTCTTCTTTATGTTACTATGCTTAGGTTGAAGCCTTCTTCCTTATTTCCTCACCTAGTCTTTCGGGGTAGTACATAGTGGAGACCCTCTGAATCCTGTAAAGATACGAGCTTATTACATCGCATACCCGAAGGAATATTTGATGTTCTTATTCGCCTATAATTATCCTTAGTTACAAACCTCCATGCCCTTGTTCTCGTTAGAGTTTCTTCAGAACTGAAATTTTGAATGTCTCCCCAGTGGCACTCGCTTTTATTTATGGAAAACTTATACAGTACCTTTAACTACCCCAACTCCTGTCTGAAAAATTTTCAACAATTCTGATCTCGTATCTGCGAGACTGGATTTTCTATGTTGGGGTTCACTATATTTGTCTTGCACGATCTATTGATTTATTTGTATCCTCTTGTCTAGACATAACTAGACTCTTCCTGAATCCACTACAGACTACTCGTTGGTTCATTCTCATATGTATATTCTGTGTAATCCCTATTGGGTTATGCCCTTTGTCTTAAATTACCTTTATTACAGGATCCTTATGTATCGAGTGTTCATTTCCACTTATTTATCAGTATCATCTGGTGCGGAACCCTTACTGTCTCTCCCCGGCGTCATGCTTGCATAATGTTCTGAAGTCGTATCATATCTGTAGGATCTGAATAAATTCAATCTCATTCCTTTCACCTTTTTACCACATTCTTTCTTTACTATTCCATAGTTACCTCTTCATTTTTGGCATTTTTTCACATCTTTACTGACATCTTACCCGCCTTGCGGAAACCCTTCTGTACCAAGGATAACTAAAGTTCTTACACACGAGAGTGACACCTAGTGTAACTGGCACACTTAGTCCCTTAAGCTTAACTTTGCTCACAGTTCTCGCTTTAGGGAAGCGTCTTCCTGAATGACCTTTAAAGGTTATTCTTCTGTTATCCATTGTATTATCGCCGGAACGTGATCTTTATAATTTCATGATGCTGGCTATTGTCAGATCATTTGGTCCCTAATTCATATTCATTTTATCTTGTTCACCAGCTCATACTAATTTTTATTACTCCAGGGTCTAACGTTTATTTCTGGTAATCATGTTGGAGTCACCAACTTATTTCTCGAAAGAAGAATATGATTTTATGGCTTATACTCTTCTTATTGTTTCAAGGCATGTCTCCTCTTGTCTTTTCCTACACTTGACTATAGACTATGTCATCGTGTCATATTTTGATTTACCGTTATCACCCATATATCACATCTTACTCATGATGCTTCATTAAATCTCTTCTTATTCTCTGGCTAATATTTGTGTCTATCACTTTATTCTGAAAACTTCAAGAAAATATTCTTTTACTTTTAGCTCCCCTTGCTTCATCTCACTGGCTCTTCGGGTCGCCTAACATTCTCCTTTTTTACTCGGGACTGGAGTCATACTAAGGTAAATATTTATTCCTTCAGGATTCCACTGCCTATCTTCTAAAATTTCTGAACATTTTAGTATTCACATCTAACTGTACTATTCTAGAGTTCACCATCTGGGTGTCTCACAAGGAGATCTATTACCACATTTGCACTATCTTCGGAAATGTTAGCTAATGATAACAATCTATCCACCATTTTTGGGTTACTCTAACCCCAACTGGATCCTGATATCCTATCCTTCTCCTAAATTATATCTGCTGACTCTCATAGGGCGTAATTAAGATAGGTGTGCTCAATTGTATATATCTCTGTTACTGTTGAAAGTAACTCAGAATGCTTATATTTCTAAGCTTGAATTGTAAATACGGTTAATCTTCATTAACTGAGTATCTCGTACCCTTCTTCATCTTGCTTCTTTTACTTGCTGAAACTTGTGTCTACCTTCTGATTCTCTTATTCCTTTTTACCATAGAAGTGGATAGATATTCTTGACTTAGGGCTCCTTTTCAAGAAGCTTACACGTCTTAGTACACGCATGATATGCTGAAGAACTCACATTTACTCATCATAAGCATGATGCAAAATCGAGTTCCTCTTACTCAACTCTTCCACAACCACATTCAATCCCTTACCAACTGTCTTTCTGCATGTAGGTACCGTTGTATTATGAATAAAATAAAATTTAGGAGTTTGAATTCTTACAACTGAGCTCTACCACACGATCAAGAGTAAGAAGAAAGAGTGACAGTCCCAAATGCCCTGTAGTCTCATGCTTATAAGTGTGGTGCACAACACACCCATAAAAATGACTCTACTGGACACGGCTTGTAGACTCCCTAGGATAGAACTGCTCTGATATCACTTTTGTCACGACCCAAACTGATGGGCCGCGACAGGCACCCCGTACCTTACTCAACCGAGTACCAATGCAACGTATCTTTCGTATCATACTATCATAAGTAAATGAGCCGGAAAGTCTGTCCTGAGATAACTAGAATAAAACATGAGGGAATACTTGACATAGGATGACCCAACATGATATACCGACTTATACATATGACATACAAGCCTATAAGGCCGACATAATCCTTTGTATACTCAAAACATAGGCTGACAAGGCCATACAAGTATCCATATATATGACATTTTTCTACAAGCATCTAAGAGTACATAAATGTCATAAAGGTCGGGATAAAGTCCGGCATACTAATCAATACATGTCTAAATCATACTGACCAAATAGGTAATTCCGGAGCAAGTGGAGTTCACCAACACCTTCCGTTGAGCTGATAGTCTAGTAGAAGGAATCTCAACCTGTCTATCGAGATCTGCGGGCATGAAAAGCAACGTCCCCAGGCAAAAGGGACATCAGTACAAATAAAGTACCGAGTAGGCATGAAAGTAGTATATAAAAGACATGAAAGAATCATGGAGTAAAGAACTCACCTTTAATTCTGAATAGCTCTATGAATCATGAAAAACTTACAATGTCATGCATGTGCGTATAAATGTCATACCATGCATAGGTATATGCGTACATAACGTCATCAAGCCTCTGAGGGCATCCCATCATATCATCTCAGCCACTTTGGGCAAAATCATTAACGTATACCAACTGATCAAGTGGTGGTATGTATATAACACCATAACCTTTTCTCATATCCCATATACATATAATATACGTGTATATAACGCCATCTGGTCATGGGTCAATGTAAGTGTATAAATGAATGCAAGCATAATAAAGTAAGCCAATAAGATTTCTCGGAATATCATAAGATCAATATGCCTTCGGATAAACTTTAGCAACTTACATAGTTTTCTGATACCCATGAATAGAATATAGAATAATAGAACATATGGGAAATCAAGAACATAGGCACCCCGAGTACTTCTATGAATAGAGTTATTTATGAAAGTTCTATGTTTGCACGTTTCGTTTGTATTATATGGATCATGCCAAAAGGAAAGAATGGATAGCATTAACATACCTTAACTCCATTTAGTCCTTATTACCTTCCAATCAATTCTTCAAACAACTCAACTCAATCTACCATAGCATAAAGAGATTCAAAATCAGTGTTGAGTAAAGGCTAAGTCAGCATCTTAAACTAGTAGCTCATTTATGTAAACTTGGGCAATATATCCCCTGTAACAAGAGATTCCTCCAATACCATATGCTAACCATAGAAATCCAGCAATACATAATTATCAATAACAAGACACCATATAACAACAGCAAGTTGCAACTACTTCACGACGAGCTACAAGCCCAATTGGGATTCGTATACCCCATATCACCCCTTATAGACTTCTTAATATAACTTAAAAATAACATTATAATGAATTCACTCATAAATGATTCCAGCCTTATACCATATATTTATAATAAAAGCAATCCAAAACTCCAATTATCCTCAATTAGCAACTTTATTCACTAGTTTATGTCTAGTCCATCCCTTTAACTTAATTAATGTCAAGATAACCTTAAGAACATGAAAGAACACAATATAGTTAACTCCTACAGTATGCAAGTAAAAATCCATGTTATATTTAGCTTACAACATCCCAACACACCTCAATCACTCCATACCCAAAACGATAACTATAGTAGTGTCAAACACCCTGAAAATGTTACAAAGAATGAATAATCCACCATTTTGCCATTATGTAGTGTTTCTCCACACCATTTTAACCTCCAAGAACTCCATTAAACAGCATAAAAATAGACATCTAAAAAAAAGCTACACGAAACAACCCATAAAACAGTCCACTACAAGTCAAATAACTTGAACTCGCGATTTCCGATCACCGTCCCGTGAGTTCTAACTATTAGGAAATGAATTTATAAACATTTTTTGATATTTAAAAGCTTAAATACAGAAAGTAAGAATTTTTTTAACTATTTAATACCTTCCAAAACTCAAACTACAAAGAAAACGAGAGGCGATATAGTGATACTTATGTCGTAGGGGTCGTTTTAATACTATCGCTACTTGATTTCGTGCCCGGGATGATAATCTTGTTTGAAGAACTTGTAGACATATTAAGGGTAAGGTTAGGGGTGTTATTTTTTCGTTCTCTCTGCAAAAATGGAGAAAGAGACGAGATAAGGGATGTAAATACCCCCTTTTTTTTTAAAGTCAAAAATGTGCTACTTGGCATCCTATCATTGGCCCTTCTTCATATGCTTATATATTTTTATCCGGACGTCGTATGAATGAACGATTAAGAGTGTTGGAAACTAGATTCCAAAACCTTCAATTTGGTATATAATATTTCCCAAAAAAATTTCATATAACACACGAAATATATTGCTCAAAAAGGTTCATTACAAGGCAAATCCTTAGTCGCTTTTTCCGCAACTAATTAAATTTGATTTTCCAAACTTTATATTTTATATTCAAACACCATATATAGTCATTTAATGACTTTAAACTCATTTAAATCATGAATAACAAGTCTCGTATTCACCTTAACTTACTTAAGACTTTGGTAAACCTTTCTTATCCTTGTAGAAAGATTTCGTCCTTTTTGAGCTTACATTAGATAATCCAATAATAAAAGTGACGTCTGAAGTACGAGGTGTACCAACATGTTCCCTTACAAACATTTGTCCCCTAATGATAACTCTTAAAGGCTTGCGAAAATGGGACGTAACATTGTTAAATTATTTTATATAATTTCAAAGAGGATCTCATTTTCAAGCTTACATCAATTGACTCACGGAGTACTTTCACATACAAAAATATGGGGTGTAACATATTGTTTGTAATTCCCCTCTATCCATGTCATTTTGTGGTGTGTTCATTGGTTCCTTACAAGTAGCGGCCCCTTGGGTTGATGTTGCTTCAATAAACATTTCATTGCCCANTTATCATATATTGCTTAGCCTGTTTATGTTGTGTTGGGTCAGTTGGTTTGGGTCGGAGTGGTCATGGTGAGAATTGAGGCATTTAGTCTCTCAAAGTAGCCTAATAGTTGAGAAAGATAACTGAGAGTCGACTTATTGGTGAACGACCTCAGAATGCAGATTTTATGGCTCGGATAGCTTCGTAAAATAGGTGATTTGGGACTTAGGAGTGTGTTCGGAATGAAGTTTTGATGTCCGGTGTAGAATTAG
>ML386608.1:7634-19585 GCA_005239525.1 Nicotiana knightiana | reverse complement strand
GCCCAGAGTCGATCCCACAGGGAATTTACGTATCAATTAATTCGTCAGAATACGCAACTTTTACTCAATCAATTCTCTCAAGACTTTTTAATATAACTTGGTGATGTTTTACTAATTCTACTGACAATAATAATAAACTAGCAATTACTAACAATGTGTTGTAAATAATGATAATAAAGGTCTAAGGTTTGGTTTCCCCCGTTGGTGAATTCTTTCTCGGATATTTCTTATAGTTTAATTAATCGTCTCTATCAATCATGAACACTCTATCTACCATAAATCTCTCTCAAGTAATTATGATAATTTATTAGACGCACTCTCTCAAGTTACACTAGCTAGATTGCAATACAACTCACTTTAGATTGCACCCGAGGTATCATTATCTCTAATCCAACCTCTACACCCTTGGTTATGACTTTCGTCTATACTCCGGGATTGATGTTGTCCAAACAACTACCTAAATATGCACTCTCTCTCGAGTAGATACATAATAAATAGGCACAGCTAATTGAGGGCCCTTTCAATCAACTGCAACAAGAACGTAGTTGAACAAATAGAGAATAATCAACCAAAATATATTAATATCACAATAAATTCATCCCAACGGGTTCTACAAAACCCTAGATTAAAGAAGTTAGCTAGACATGTTCATACAAATCAAATCCAAAATAAATTGCATACTTGAACTACAAAGTAATGAATAAAAGATGTAGAAATCAATGTTTTGTCACTTCAATGGTTTCTTCTCTTCGAATCCTTCGGCTGCCTTCCAATCCTCGTTAAGTTGTGTTTTAGCAGTCTATTTATATGTTTAGGACAAACCCTAAACGTGTAGGAGACTTCTATTCCAACCGGGAAACACTTAAACTTGTCAAAACTCGGAATTGACCGAAACAGGGGCCTGGCGTTTGGGCTTTAACGCTTGGATAATGCCAGGCTAGGGCTGGCGTTTGGACTCCAACGCCTGGCTAACGCCAGGATAAGGCTGGCGTTTGGACTCTAACGCCTGGCTAACGCCAGGTGCACTCCTCCTCGCCTCCTAAGCGTATTTTCGATGTATTTGCATCCATTTAGCTCGGTTTCCATCTCGAATTCACCTACACATGAAATCGACTCTATTATGCACATAAAAGTGTATTTTTATCATTAACGCACATAAAATGTAGGGCATATAACATGTTAAACTATGAATTCTAGTCTCGCATCAGCAGACCATTTTTCGCACTTGCGGGGTCGTAGATATGGACCCAACTTCGCATCTGCGAAGCACCAGCACCAGCTCTCTTCTCCGACACTAAAATGAGCATAACTCCTCTATACGATGTCCAAATTTGACGATTCATTTTGTTATGGATCCATAATTATGATATGTATCTAATTCTTCAATCAAAATATAAATATGATGGTATTTCTTAATTTGGTACAATTTATGCTTGAAGAAACGACGTCAAAACATAAAAACGAGCGCAACACAACTCAAACCTTTTCGAAATTCACCCGAGTCCTCGAGATCCCGTCTAAACATACCAATAAGTCCCAAAACATAATGTGGACCTGCTCGAGGCCTCAAATCACATCAAACAGTATCAAAACTATGAACCGCACCTCAAATCGAACTTAATGAACTTTCAACTTCTACAACTCGCACCGAAACATATCAAATCCACCCGGAAAAACGACAAATTTTGCATGCAAGTCTCAAATGACATAAAGCAGCTAATCTAACTCTCAGAATCGCAATTCGAGCCCCAAATCAGTAAAGTGAACTCGCGATCAAACCTCTTAATCTTCCAAAACTTCAACTTTCCAATTTTCACCAAAATGCTTCAAACTAGCCTACGACCCTCCAAGTCCAAATCCGGACGCATGACTAGGTCCAAAATAACCATACGAAATTATTGGAATCATCAAAACGCCATTTTGGAGTCGTCTACACATAAGTCAAACTCCGTTCAACTCTTATTGTTTAAGCTTTTAAAACAAGAATTTTCTTCCAAATTGATCCGGAATCATCTGAAATCTGAACTGGACCACACACGATAGTCATAATACATAATACGAAGTTGATCGAGACCTTAAGCCGTTGAACAGGGAGCTAATTCTCAAAATGACCTATCAGGTCGTTACACTCTTTGTACAATAGGTTGGAGCAGTGTTCGTACACCCTCTTCTCACTTATATATAGTTGTATGTAATAGTAATACAGTAAGGGGAAAGGAAAGTTTTTGGGTGTGTTTACTTTTTTGGAAAAAAAGTAGTAATCTTACTCATTATCCGGTGTTTGGTACCCAAATTAAGTAAAATAACTTCTCAAACGTATTCATAAATAATCTTGATACAATAAACATGAAGCCATAAACTTTCGAACCAACAACCATCCGAACCCACAAATTTCATAAACTTCCGAACCGCTAAACTTTCGAACCCGTAATCTGTATAATGTCTAAACCAGCAAATCTCCAAACATATAACCCTCCAAACCCATATTTTTGGAACTCGTAAAATATAGAACTTGTAAACTGAAAAATAAAAAATCCAGAACTGAAAATATAAAAAAATTTATTGCGGGGGTGGGGTGGGGTGGAGTGCAGAACAACGAGAAAACAACAAAAAAAACAACAACATACCCAGTAAAATTCCACTAGTGGGGTCTAGGGAGAGTGGAGTGTACGAAGACCTTACCCCTACTCCGGAAAGGGTAGAGAGGCTGTTTCCAGGAGATTCTCGGCTCAACAGGAGAGACAATAATATCAGAAAAGAAACAAGAGAAAAGGCATAACAACAAAAGATGCCAGAAAGAGAATAACAACGAAGAATAAATGAAAGGGCAATAACACAGAACTATGCAAAATAACAATGTGAACATAATATAGACCGCTAAAAAACCTAAAGAAAACTCTACCAGACCACCCGGAATAAAGAGGGAGGAACTCTCGACTACCCCCTAGCCTACCACCCTAATGATCGATCTCCACATGTTCCTATCAAGAGCCATGTCCTCGAAAATCTGAAGTTGCATCATGTCCTGCCTGATCACCTCGCCCCAATACTTATTAGACCTCCCTCTCCCTCTTCTCCTACCTATCAAAGTCAACCGCTCAGACCTCCTAACCGGTGCATCTAGGCTTCTCCTCCGCACGTGTCCGAACTATCTAAGTCGTGCTTCCCGCATCTTGTCGTCCACAGGAGCCACACCCACCCTCTCCCGAATATCTTTATTTCGAATTTTATCCAGCCTAGTATGCTCACACATCCATCTCAACATACTCATTTCTGCTACTTTCATCTTCTGGATATGTGAATTCTTGACTGGCCAACACTCAACTCCATACAACATGGCCGGTCTAGCCACCGCTCTATAGAACTTACCTTTGAGTTTCGGTGGAACCTTCTTGTCACACAAGACTCCAAAATCTAACCTCCATTTCATCCACCCTACCCCAATACAATGCGTAACATCCCCGCCGATCTCCCCATCTCCCTGGATAATTGACTGTAAGTACTTAAAACTTTCTCTCTTGAGGATGACCTGTGAGTCAAGCTTGACTTCCACATCTTCTTCCCCCGTCACGTCGCTGAACTTACATTCCACATATTCCGTCTTAGTCCTACTCAACTTTAAAACTTTTTACTCCAGGGCCTGGCTCCATATATCCAGTCTCCCATTAACGCCGCCTCTCATCTCATCAATCAGAACTATATCATCAGCGAACAACATACACCATGGCACCTCTCCTTGGATATGGTGTGTTAGTGCGTCCATTGCCAGAGCAAATAAGAAAGGGCTGAGAGAAAATCCTTGGTGTAACCCCATGACCACCGGAAAAAGCTCTGAGTCACCTCCCACAGTCCTAACCCGAGTCATAGCTCCATCATACATATCCTTTATCGCCCTAATGTAAGACATCGGCACACCTTTCACCTCCAGACACCTCCAAAGGACGTCCCTAAAGACCTTGTCATATGCCTTCTCTAGGTCAATAAACATCATATGCAAATCCCTCTTCCTATCCCTGTATAGTTCCACCAACCTCCTGAAAAGGTGGATAGCTTCCGTAGTAGAACGATCCGGCATGAACCCGAACTGATTTTCTGATATAGTCACCGCCCTCCTTATCCTCCCTTCCACCACCCTCTCCCAAACAAAAACAAAAAAGAAAACAAAAAACAGAAAATTAAAAATACAAAAAAAGTAAAAAAAATAAAAAATTATGGGGAGGGGTTGGGGGGTTGACGGGGTTGGGGATGGATGGGTGGCGCAAAAAAATAAAAAAAAAAATAGAAAATTTAAGTTGGAGGGGCTTGGGGTTAGATGTGAGGGTAGGTGCAGTTTTTGGAAAATGTTTTCCTAACGTTTTCTAGGAAATTCATTTTCCCTCAATTTCAGAAGAATATGATATGATATTTAGGGAAAATATTTTTCAAACTATTTTGTGCAACCTAACAGTAAAAAATGGGAAAATATTTTCCATCATTCCAAACACACCCTTGGCGATACTTCAATCTGATACTACAAGATAATTGGTTGCTCTAATCCGTGGACTATGAGTTACCATTCAATGCTTTACGAAGAGAATTTTCAGTTTTTAAAACTTCTATGTTCTTTTCTTTAATCCTACGGATGTCAAATTTGTTAGTTTAGGATTATTTAATATTAGTACTGCATGATGTGCGGACATAATTAATGTCAAATAATGATTTGGATTATTTGAATTATGTGCAAATAATCTTAAAATTACACTTTTTTATAGAAATTATAAATAATATTTGTTATTAATTAAGAAGCAGGATATGAAACCATTTTTCAAATTTCATCGTGCATATATGTTTTCTTTTTCTATATCCGTAATAACCCAACCCCATAATTTTGACACAATATTTAGCAATACTAAATGTGTAACGTTGTGATCTGTCTTGTTTAAGCACGTTAAATTATATTATTTTTAACAAAATTCTTACTACGACTTTATTTTTTCGAATTCAAATAAGTCTTATCCTTCTACAATTTTAGATAGTTTTGTTTTCTCTTTATTGTTTCCTTATAGTTTTTGCATTATTTATTACTTAATATTGTTATACTATAATGTGATCTTTTATTCGCTTATAAATTAACTTAATGTCTTGCTCATTACCCTTTTAATAATTATTAATAAATGTAAGAAAAAACTTATTCTTGAAATTTAATGTATTTTTACACTATTATCCTCTTACTCGGATCTCTTTCATCATTTAAATCTATTAATAATATTTTTGAGTATTATTTAATAATTTAATATATTTATTTTTAAATAAATTTGAAAATATAAATATCCCTACACTATCTCTATTTTCCTCTTTATACATTCTCTTTCCTATTAAAAAAATTTTAATTAGCTTTTCACATAAATATTTTACCTATCCTCAAAATAGTATTATATTTTATTTTAAATATAACTTTAAATTAGTCTAAAAAATACTCCCTCTGTTTCAATTTAGATGACACATTTTGTTTATCGATGGTCAGTTTGACTAAACTATGAAAATTAAATTAGTTCGACTTAGTATTTTAAAATTAAAATTTTTTTTTTTGGTCAAATTAAAAAACTTTTATTTAACCAAGTATGAATATTTATAGCCTTAGCTCTATTTGGACTCGAGAGTTATTTCCTCTATCTCTATCTAGCTAACAGTGTCATTACAATCATAAGCTAGGATAACTATTTAGACTCTCTAAAATCTTCTTCCATTTAGTATAACTTTGCCCTCTAATATGTAATTGGAGGTTGATTTCCTTAAGTCATTGCTGACTCCTTTTCTCTTCATTTTGAAACCTTCTTGCATTTCTTTCATTCCAGACATGGTACACTGTTACAGCAAATAGCCAAGACATGATCTGACTCTTTGGTCTATTTCTTCTGCATCTGTTTGCCATCCATTGTATTTCCTCGTTCCATGTCTTGATTGCCCTATCTTCATGCATCCATTTTAGTAGTGAACTCCAAATGCCTTTAGCATAAGGAAATTCAAAAAATAAGTGATCCATAGACTCTATACTGCCCCTTTCACATAGAACACATTCTTGTGGTACAATCACATTCCATTTTGAAAGTCTTTCCACTGTCGTGAGTCTTTGCCTTATAGCTAGCCATAAAATGAACTGGTGTCGAGGGATATGACTTGCCTCCATAGTTAAATTTCTCCATTGCACTCCTTGATGTTGTGGTTGAAGAGTTAGGTAAGCTATTTTAATGCTGAATTTGCCTCCTTTGTTGTACCTTCCCAACTCTACCTGAAAGCTATTATTGAACCACTTTCTAGCATCAAAAATTTTCCTGACTAGCCAGCTTGCTTGTGCAGGTGTCTTCACAGTGTCTAGATCTCTTGTCTTGATATAGTATCCATTCCACCCGTAGAGACTCTTTCCTTGTGGATATTGCCCATAGTAGTTTACATATGGCTGCCTTATTCCACAGAGTGAAGTCTATAAGTTCTAGTCCTCCTGCTGACATTTGCATACACATTGATTCCCAGGAAACAAGAGCTTTCCTTGATGCCTCATGACTTCCTGTCGAGAGAAAATTTCTACAGATACTTGTGATCAGCTGAATAACCTTCTTAGGCAGTCCAAATACTGAGCCCAGTATGTCTACATTTCGAAGAGCACACTCTTAATTAGCTATAGTCTTCCACTATATGATAAGAACTTTGTAGTCCAGAATCTAATTCTAGCTATCATTTTCTCTATAATTGGCATACATTGCTGAACACTGATCTTCTTAGATGACAGTGGTACTCCCAAATACTTGAATGGTAGCTCTCCCAATGCTGCATGTCATCTAAAATCTGTTGCTTCAATTCAATCCAGACACATTTGAAAAGTGATTGAATGCTTGAATCATTAGTTTGATAGATATCTTATCAGCCCTGCAACACATAAGCAAATCGTCAGCAAAACATATGTGCACCAACATCATCCTGCCATATCTAGGATGGTAGTTGAAGTCAGGGATGTACTGAACTTGTTTGAGTGATCTGTTTAGATACTCCATACTCAAGACAAACAGATATGGGGACATGGGGTCCCTTTGTCTCAAACCTTTCCTTGCCTCAAACTTTGGAGTCATTCCCCCATTCATCAATAATGTATAACTTACAGTAGTTACACATTCCATGATCCACCCCCACAATCTTCCCAGGGAAACTTCAATCAGAATGGTTTTCAAGAACTCCCATTCAGCTGAATCATAGGCTTTCCTAATATCTACCTTCACTATACATCTAGGAGAGACCCCTTTCTTCATATAACCCTTCACAAGTTCATGTGCAATGATCACATTATCCAGAATACTTCTGCCTGCTATGAAAGCGGATTGTGACTGCCCCACAATTGTGTCTGTTACTATTTTGAGTCTGTTAGTAAGAATTCTGGCTATCAACTTGTACATTGTAGTACAACATGCTATGGGTCTGAAATCCTTCACATATGTAGGATTGGACACTTTTGGAACAAGAGTGATAGTAGTGCAATTTTGCTTCCTTCAAAAGCTTCCCTGATTCAAAAAATTGGATTACAGCATCACTTACCTACTCTCCTATCATATACCAGTATTCTTTATAGAATTCAGCATTGAACCCATCTATCCCTGGTGCCTTGTCATTTGGAAATTCCTTCAAGACCTTCAACACATCTTCCTTAGTGACAGGTTGTACCAGTAGCAGTTGTTGCTATCTTTGCAAGCATGGACCATCCTTGGCTATATGTATATCAACACATGGAAGTTCCTGTGCTTTAGTTCCCATAAGCCCTTTGTAAAAACCTATAAACTCCTGCTGCACCTGCTTTGGATCAGTCAGTTGAACCCCCTGATCATTACATGTAGTAGCAATATTATTCCTAGCATATCTTGCTTTTAATTGTGCATATAAGAACTTAGAGTTAGAGTCTCCTTGTTTAATCCACCCAGCTCTGGATTTCTGCCTCAACACCCTCTCCTGAATAATGGTACATTTTTCCATTTCTAGGATTATCCCTTTCTCCTCTGTGATCAGGTTTGGATTGTACAAGTCGGTTGCCATAAAGTCTTGAACCTCTCTCAGCTTTACCTTCATTTCCTCCAGCTTGTGATCAATCTTATTCATTTCCTGATTCATATGTTTTACTATTTGTTCTATCATCTTCAATTTCCTGCAAACAGCATACATAGCATGTCCCTCTACTATTGATTCCCATATTGATTCAACTGCTTCTTTAACTTCCTTTTTCTTCAGTAGCACATTAAGGAATCTGAATGGTCTTGGCAGATTGTATTTAATCCTAGTAGTATTAAGTAGTATAGGAGAGTGGTCTGAGCAACCAGGGTTCAAATATTGGGCTTCTATACTACTATACTAACTCAACCATTGTGCATTGCCAAATCCCCAGTCTATAAGGTTATAAATTCTATCCCCAGGGTCCTTTTTGTTGCACCAAGAGTATTTCCATCCCCTCCTTGAATCTGCCCCAGTCCTGTTACATCTACACAGTCTTGAAAGTCTTGTGTTTCAATTTGCTGGACTGGTGCTCCATTGATCCTATCTGCAACAGACAAAATTGAGTTAAAATCTCCAATAACAATCCATGGTTCCATCATTGTACTGTTTAGCACTTTCAACTTCAATAGAATTGTATCCATATACAAATGTAGCATAACACTCAAATAATGTCCCTTTCTCCTTCACTTTGCAATGAACACTTTGAGCATCTGAATTCTGAATGTCAACCTCTACCATGCTTGGCTTCCAACATGTCCAAATTCTCCCATTTTGACTTCTTGCATAGTCACAGTATATCTTCCATTCTGTTCCTATTTTCCTTTTTATTTCTCAGCTCTTCCAGCCTTTACTTTGGTTTCTAGGCAGCCAAGTAGAGCTACATTATTTTTAAGCAAGAAGGGCTTAAATTCCTTCTGCTTATGGGGCTTATTAAGCCCCCTAATATTTCATGATCCGAAAATCATGGGGGTTGTTTATTCAGACTAGTTCCCCTTACCACATTACTTGTGGTTACCTCTTCTTGAATTCTCAATGCACTGAACTGGTCCCTTCTGATTAATTCCCTTTCATCTAGGGATCCTGGTGCTACTTGCATCATTTTCTTCCCCCTGTCTATTTGTCTATGCAGTTCCTGTTCATCTTCCTTTGTTACTTGCCCCTGCTTCTCATTAACTTCAGTCACCTCTTCCTGTTGCCTCTCATTTCCAGGATTTGGTTTAACTATCCACTCCTTCTTCTTTGTTTTATTCTTCTTTTCTGGCACCTGGTCCATTGGCTTTGTGCATTCCCCTGTACCATGTCCTACCTTCAAACAGTCTTGACAATACCTAGGTCTCCATTCATATTCAATATCCTGTGAATATTGTCTCCCACCCGGAAGTTCTAGAGCAACTGTTTCCAGTAAAGGCTGTGAGATATCCATCTCAATTAGTATTCTGGCATATGCTATTCTTTGCTCCTGAGCTGTGAGTTTATCTGTACAGACATGTTTCCCCAAACAACTAGCAATCCTTCCCAAATTTTCCAAATCCCAAAACTGTATTGGTAAATTTGGGAACATCACCCACATTGGGACAATCTGAGTTGGCTCATTACTCATCTGAAACTCTGAATCCCATTGTTTTAGCACAAATGGTCTATAGTCAAACGTATAAGGCCCCTGCTGTAGAATTGTTTCCTTATCTTCATCATTATCAAATTTGAAGATAAAATAGCCATTGTTGTGTAGGTATACCTGAGGTGTACTCACATAGTTCCACATACCATAGACAAATTTCAGCATTTCCTTAAATGTAGGGTTTCCCCCACTTACATACACAATTATAGCTGAGCTCCACTTCCTGTTTTGCTCTGCTATTTCTTGCGGATTTAGCTTCACAACCTTGGTCCCATCCTTTATCACCGGTGGATAATAGTTCAGTTGAAGTCCTCTGTGTTGCTCTTTGTTCCCTTTAACAACAACCTCGGCCATTGTTGGCTCGATTCCACTGGATGTTGCAGAGAAAGTTAATTTCCTTGCTGCATGCACAGATCCTACTTCCTCCAGTGGATTTTCACCCTTCTCCATTGATGGACCTTCTTGTAAAACTGTAGGGGCACTGCTCATTCCTGGGATCCAATGTCCAAATTGGATTGATGCTAGGACATGGGGAATACCAGATTCTGGTGTTATTTGTCTACTTTCCTGTTCCGACTTCTTAGGCGAGTCTGGCAGTGCCGGCGGTGGTACAACTTGCTTCTTCTTCCTTGCCATTACCGTTTGGCGCACGTTAGTAACTCTTACTTAACATGCGCCGAGAGAACAGTATAAGGACAGGGGTTTTTTAGGTAAAATTAAAATTTAGATATACAAAACTACACGAAAAGCACTATAAGTTATAGTTTTTCTCATGTCAATATGATAACAGAATATATTTTAAAATGTTGGTCAAACTTCACACATTTTGATTTTCGATAAGCGAAATGAGTCATCTAAATAGAAACGGGGGAATAATACATAAGTTCTTTTATAATGGTTCAAATATATTGAATTTTCTTGTATTACGTGCATTTACTTTGTTTTCTCTTTTAGTTTCAAGATACAAATTTGATATTTAATTTTCATTAGTGAAATTACCTACATGAATATTTATTTAATATATTTAAATGTTTAATTTAGTATCAAATTTTTATTTTTCTTTATTTAGCTTGACTTCAATTTAATGGTCATATCCGTATTTTGAGTGTTCTCATCATAACTTTAAGAACTTTCTAATCTCAAGTTCAAATAGTATTTTTCTTTTATTTGCAATATAGATTTTTTTGAATTTTAATTAGTATTCTTACTTTTGCTATAATGTTATCTAATATGTAATATTATCACGTTTTTGTGTGATTTTTTTTACTTTTTACTTTATTTAATATTCTTATCTACTGCTATTTTTAATATAATATACATATATCTGTAATTTTTATATTAAATTAAATATATTTTTATCTTTACAATTGATTGAAATTCTTAAATTATTTAATTTATCAATAATTTTAATTATTGTATATTTACTTTATTTTATTTTCTAAAGTAATTCTCAATATAAATATCCTCACATTATTTCTAATTTATTTTTATTATTCAATATTTTTAATTTTCCTTTAACTGTTAGACTTTAGTTATGTGTCCTTATATACATGCATGTCATTTCTTATCAAACTTAAGCAAAAACTTTCACATCTCAAATTTAAATAAGTTTTATCCTTCTTCTTTTGTATCATAAAGTTTTTGATTTTTTTATCTATGCGTTTGTTACTTTTGCTAGTATATTATTCAATAATTAATATTATAACATTATCTTGTGGGTTTTCATTAGCTTGTTTAAACTTAATATCCATTTTTGCATACTCATTCTAATACAAGACAAATAACATAAAAACATTTCAATAGTAACTTTGATTCTATTGCTCATATTTCAACGTGTGATTTTTCTTATCATATTTTTTTATTAAAACAAATCTTATCTCAAATTTTTACAACAATGATTCCACTATCATTTTTTTCTACATAATATTTCTAAAAGTAAAAAAGTTATGGATGGAAGGAAACAGATCATTTTGTTAGTAAATAATTATTAAAATAGAAATTTTTATTTTTGAAAAGTTTTAGAATCTATTTACAATGAAAATGGGAGTCAATATTAATTGATTTATACCTTTACATTAAATTTGATCAAATCTAAGTTGAGTTAACTCTTATTAGATTTTATATTTTTATATTTTGTCCAAAAAGTGCCAAGTATTTTTTTTTCCAGTATGCCACTTAGCTTAATATTAAGCTTGACCACCCTCTTTTAATATAAATAGATATTTATATTCTCTTTATAAACTGCTATCTATATCCTCTTGATAAACTGTTTAAATTTAAGCGCATAATTTGAAAAATATAGTTGAGATAGGGGGGGTGGGGG
>ML386605.1:0-27067 GCA_005239525.1 Nicotiana knightiana | reverse complement strand
TTTGAGTGATTTTGGAATTTTGAACCTTAATAATGACTTTATTGCTTCATTATTAGTGATCCTTGGTAATAACCATAAATGAGAAATAATTATTCTTACCATTATCTTTTTTTGCAAATCCGGCGAGCCACGGGGATTATTTCAAGAATAAGATACGGGCCAAAAGCTCAAATTTTGCAGGCCCAATGCCTATTAAGCAAGCTGGCCAATTTCTCCCTTAACAAGAAGTTGGCCCATTTCTTTAAAATAGATAAGAGTTGGTCTAATATTTTTATTCACATAATTTTTTCAAACAATAAGGCTATAAAATAATATGAAAAATCAGTTTTTTTTTTAAAATTAACTCCTTGCTTTTCTAATTAATTAATTAAACGCTAGGCAAATCAGTAGGCGCTTGTAACTTCACGGAATCGCCTGCGTAGCGTGATGTTTAACATTAAATAAATTAATTCAACGATGTCATTTCATACTCTTAAATTTATTTATTTTTAGTTAATTTTTAATTTAATTAATAATTTTCTAAAATCGCGGATTCGCTTACGTAGCGCGACAGTTAATTTTTAATTAATTCCTTTAGATGTAGTAACTTTTTTCAAAGTAATAATATACTAATAATCTTCGTCATAATTGCGGATTCGCTTGCGTAGCGCTGTTATGATAAAAATTAATAAATTTCGTCTCGATCACGCATTCGCTTGCATAGTGTGATTATGACAACATAATTTATCCAAAATTATTTTCCTTAATAAATCTAATAATCAAGAAGTAAAAGCGGACAAGTAAAATACAGAAACTAATAAAACACAGTTTATTCAGAATTAATTTAATCCAAGTTTAAGTCAATAAAGCGACCGTGCTAGAACCACGGGACTCGGGGAATGCCTTATACCTTCTCCCCGGTCAACATAATTTCTTACCCGAACTTTGTTTTCGCAGACCAATTAAAAGAGAGTCAAATCTTCCTTTGATTAGGGATTCAAATAAAAGGTGACTTGGAACACCCAAAAATCAATTCCAAGTGGCGACTCTGAGCAATAAAATAATCCCTATTTCAAATTGTCACTTTAATTGGAAAAACACTTTAACCCATAACAATCCAATAACATATATTTTTGGGGGGGTAAAAAAGGGGTGTGACAGGTATGGTGTTAAATGGCCCCAAACAAGGACACTTGATAAAGTTGTACTCCGGAGAAGACTTGAATTAGCAAGAAATTGAGGTCTGTCAATTATATTCTTTTGAATAGTTTTTAAAAGGACAAAATAATTTAAAATGAACAAGTCTTTGAATTTTACGGTCAATATCTTTCTAGACAATGTATTCTTCAACTATAGTTCTAAATGCTATATATACGTATGCCTGGCTTAATAACAATCTACAACCAAACAGCTATTTAGTACATATTTTTCAGTTCCTAGTCTAAACCTTTGCACATCATGAAGGTGTTAGCAATACCATTCTGTTTTTTCCTGTTTTTCATTTTGACAAACACCAAGTTTAGTGTTTGTATTGGCTTTTGCAGAGAAAATGAGCAACAAGCGTTGGAGAGTCTAAAGAAAGAAGTGTATGATCCCACAAATTTTCTCTCCTCTTGGATTATAGGGAAAGATTGTTGTGAATGGGATGGGGTTGTGTGCCACAATCTAACTCGTCATGTGATTGAGCTACACATAAGCAGTTTTTGGAACGAAAGTCTTCTAAGGATCAATAACCTTGAGTGGCTGCCAAGTCTTTTCAATCTTGAGAACTTGGATATTGAAATTGTGGATCTCAGCAATGCAACTAACTGGCTATAGGTCATTAACATGCTTCCTTCTCTTGTTGATCTTCGTTTAACTCAGTGTGGTCTTCATCATATACCACCTCTACTTCATCATAATTTTTCTTCACTTGAAACACTCGATCTTTCCCGGAATAACCTTAGTTCTTCTATTCCCAAATGGGTTTTCAATCTCCCTAGTCTTGTTTCGCTTGATTTGAGTGATAGTAATTTGGTTGGCCCGTTTCCTGAAGGTCCTGTTAACTTGACTTCTCTCACGACCTTTAAGGCATGTTGCAACTTTTTCAATTGTCTTTTACCCAGATGGTTGTTTGATCTTAATAATCTTGAATATCTTGAGCTTAGTAATAGTGGTATTGAAGGTGTGATGCCGAGCGACGCTGGAAACGTCACAAAACTTAAAAATCTTGATCTAGCATTCAACAACCTCAACTCCACTATCCCTAATTGGTTCTATAGATGCAAAGATTTGGAATTACTTAGTCTTGGTGAAAACAATATTGAGGGAGTAGTTCAAAATGCGATTTCAAATTTGAGCTCAATAACTAGCATTGACCTTTCTAGAAATATGCTTTCTGGAAAATTACCAAATGTAATTGGAAAGTTATCGAAATTAGTTTCTCTTGATCTCTCAAACAATCAATTCGAAGGAGAAGTATTTGAATTGTTCAACGGTAGGAATAATCTCCTTCCAGGGGGATTGAGAAATAGTTCTTCTTTGACGAAACTGAGGCTAGAAAACAATCAACTCACTGGAACACTCCCAGAAAGTCTTAGCCAACTCCCAATGCTAAAAAGGATTGACATCTCTAACAATAGATTGGAAGGTGTTGTAACTGAAAGTCATTTTACCAACTGGACACAATTAAGGCAGTTCATTGCATCTAACAATAATCTGACTTTAAAAGTGAGTCAAAACTGGA
Organism: Nicotiana knightiana; assembly: GCA_005239525.1. Classification (NCBI taxonomy): domain Eukaryota; kingdom Viridiplantae; phylum Streptophyta; class Magnoliopsida; order Solanales; family Solanaceae; genus Nicotiana; species Nicotiana knightiana. The sequence goes on along the minus strand of ML386605.1, from coordinate 24,363 downwards.
TTCCACCTTTCCAAGCCGGTGACATTGGAATAGGCGGTTGGAATATAGGTCCTCTGTTTCCCATGTGGCTCCAAACTCAAAAGAATATAAATAGTGTGGACATATCAAATGGTGGAATACAAGGTGAGGTTCCAACTTGGTTTTGGAACTTATCTTCTCCAATTACATTTCTCGATCTTTCTCACAACCAGTTTGTTGGTGAGGTTCCAATCATTTCATCACCTTCTTGGTTAAAGTTATCGGGCAACAATTTCAGTGGTCCGCTACCTCAGGTTTCACCCCAAGTAACTGAGCTAGACCTCTCGAACAATTCCTTTTCAGGAGGTTTATCTCATTTCTTGTGCGAAACAAATAAGAACGGATCCTACAGACTGATGTTCTTAAATCTCGAGGGAAATGATTTGTCAGGAGAAATCCCTGATTGTTGGATGAATTGGCCAAAGTTATTAGTTTTAAACTTGGGGGACAATAACTTGATTGGAGGCATACCAAAATCCATGGAGGTTTTAAGTTATTTGATTTCTTTGGACTTCCGAAGAAATAGACTTACTGGTCCATTACCTTCATTATTGGCAAACTGTACAAAGTTGCTGAAAATTGATTTAGCTGAGAACGAATTCGTTGGACAGCTACCACCATGGTTAGGAATAAAGTTTTCATATTTGATAATCCTCAGCCTTGGCTCAAACAGGTTCTATGGTGAATTGCCTCCAGAAATTTGTCACCTCAAAGATCTTCAAATCTTAGACCTTGCAAACAATAGTTTCTTTGGAACTATACCAAGGTGTATTAGCAATTTAACAGCAATGGTCACCGAAAATAAGTTGAGGAAAGCTTATATTGAGTATTCTTCTTTTGGTTCTATAGAAATCGTGAGAGAAAGCGCAATGGTGACAACTAAAGGCAATAAGTACCAGTATGATAAGACATTGGCATTGCTTACCAGCATGGATATGTCTAACAATAATCTCTCCGGAGATATACCTATGAGTATTACCTGCCTTGTAGGATTGAGATTCTGTAATTTCTCAAAAAACCATCTGACAGGTAGGATCCCAAATGGCATTGGCGACATGAAAGTGCTCGAATCCCTTGATCTTTCAGAAAACCAACTTTCCGGTCAAATCCCACAAAACATTTTGAGTTTGTCAACTTTGAGCTTCCTGAATTTGTCTCATAACAATTTGTCAGGAAAGATACCTGTGGGAACTCAACTTCAAAGCTTTAATTCCTCGAGTTTCCAGGGAAATGAGCTTTGTGGGCTTCCACTCTTGGCGAACTGCAGTTCAGGTGGTCAAAATCCTGATGTTGATACTGAAAACGTTGAGAGTGATGAAGATGAAATGGATTGGTTTTACATTGCAATATCAATAGGATTTGGTCTTAGCTTTTGGGGAGTATCTTCTTGTTTGCTTTTCAAGAGATCATGGAGACATGCTTATTATCGTTTTTTAGATAGTTGTTGGGAATCCTTGTGTGTAAAATTACAAGTATGGGGAGGGATATTACTTTTCCTTCAATAAATAATAAAAAATTATTTGCAGTTTATATTTTGTTTTATTCTCCCTAGTTATAGTAGATAATTGTTTGCAAATTATGACGGTTCGCAAATGACTTTTTAAGGAAACAAAAGAAATGTAAACTTGTTAAAAATTGAAAAGTTCTTAACTAGTATTTTCTGATTTATGTTTGTCTACCTCAGAAAATGGCAAAGTTAATATCCTTTCAACTATGTGCGCTGCCAAACATAAATTGTATAATTGTGGCCTATAAAAAAGATTTGAAAATAAATAATCCCTTTGTTTCAATCAGCAAAGGACTCATTTCCAGACATTGAATACTACAATTAATGGAGAGCGCAAACTTCAGCTAAAAACTGAAAAAACATTCCATGTGGAAATGACTTTGTATCGTTGCAAATGCTTTCCATTCTGTCAAACATCGCTTTCTGATTTGGTAAGATATTTTGGAAGAAAACATCTTGTTAAGCTGAAGAATTTGGTAGAGCAGACGAATGTTAATTACTCGTAGCAATGTAAGCATAACATTACACTCAGCTATAAGATGTGTAATACCTTGCATATTGTTACCAAGATCCTGATAAAGAAAGAAAAAGATTGATAAATTGAGATCAGAGCAATATCTAGTGCTTATGCTATTAGTTGTTAAATTATTAAGATGAATTTCCAAAGATAATAAAAATCCGGATGATATATATATCTTGGCCAACTCCCAATGCTAGAAATTATTGACATCTCTAACAATAGGTTGGAAGGTATTGTAACAGAGAGTCATTTCACCAACTGGACACAATTAAGGTATTTCTTCGCATCTAACAATAATATGACTTTAAAAGTGAGTCAAAACTGGATTCCACCTTTTCAAGCCATAAAAATTGATATAGGCAGCTGGAATATAGGTCCTCTATTTCCCGTGTGGCTCCAAACTCAAAAGAACATAGAGTATTTGGACATATCAAATGGTGGAATACAAGGCGAGGTTCCAAATTGGTTTTGGAACTTACCTTATGAAAATATAGAGAATTTTGGTCTCGATCTTTCTCACAACCAATTTGTTGGTGAGGTTCCAACCTTCTCAACACCTTATTGGTTAATGTCATTGGGTTCCAACAATTTCAGTGGTCCGCTACCTCAGGTTTCACCCAATGTAATGAAGCTAGACCTCTCAAACAATTTCTTTTCGGGAAGTTTATCTCACTTCTTGTGTGAAACAAGTAAGAACATATCCTACAAATTGGAGATCTTAAACCTCGAGGGAAATAATTTGTCAGGAGAAATTCCTGATTGTTTGATGAACTGGCCAGAGTTGGAAGTTTTAATCTTGAGGGACAATAACTTGATTGGAGGCATACCAAGATCCATGGAGGTTTTAAGTAATTTGAAATCTTTGGACATCCGAAGAAATAGACTTACTGGTCCATTACCTTCATTATTGGCAAACTGTACAAAGTTGCTGAAAATTGATTTAGCTGAGAACGAGTTCGTTGGACAACTACCACCATGGTTAGGAATGAAGTTTTCAGATTTGATAATCCTCAGCCTTAGCTCAAACAAGTTCTATGGTAAATTGCCTCCAGAAATTTGTCACCTCAAAGATCTTCAAATCTTAGACCTTGCAAACAATAGTTTCTTTGGAACCATACCAAGGTGTATTAGCAATTTAACAGCAATGGTCGCTGAAAGTAAGTTGGGGGAAGCTGATATTGAGTATTTTGGTAAGGTAGCTGGAGAACATGTGAGAGAAAGCGCAATGGTGACAACTAAAGGCAGTATTTACCGGTATGATAAAACATTGGCATTGGTTACAAGCATGGACATGTCTAACAATAATTTCTCTGGAGATATTCCCATAAGTTTTACCAGTCTTGTAGGATTGATATTCTGTAATTTCTCAAAAAACCATCTGACAGGTAGGATCCCTAATGGCATTGGCGACATGAAAGTGCTCGAATCCCTTGATCTTTCAAAAAATCAACTTTCCGGTCAAATCCCGCAAAGCTTATCGAGTTTGTCAACTTTGAGCTTCCTGAATCTGTCTTATAACAATTTGTCAGGAAAAATACCAGTGGGAACTCAACTTCAAAGCTTTAATTCCTCAAGTTTCCTGGGAAATGAGCTTTGCGGGCTTCCACTCTTGGCGAACTGCAGTTTAGGTGATCAAAATCCTGATGTTGATACTGAAAAAGATGAGAGTGATGAAGATGAACTGGATTGGTTCTACATTGCAATATCAATAGGATTTGGTCTTAGCTTTTGGGGAGTATCTTTTTGTTTGCTTTTCAAGAGATCATGGAGACATGCTTATTATCGTTTTTTAGAGAGTTGTTGGGAATCCTTGTGTGTAAAGATACAAATATGGGTATGGATATGATTGAGGAGATTGTTATTCTCAAGAGTCTTATTCTATGCTTACTTTTCCTTCAATAAATAATAAAAGACTGTTTGCAGTTGATATTTTGTTTTAATCTCCCTAGTTATAGTAGATAACTGTTCGCAAATGACTATTTAAGGAAACAAAACAAATATAAACTATTAAAAAATGGCAAAGTTCTTAACTAGTGTTTTCTTATTTAAGTTCGCCTACCTAAGAAAATTGCAAAGTTAATATCCTTTTAACTATGCGCGCTGTCAACAGATCAAAGGGCTGATAAATTGTATAACTATTGCCTATAAAAAAGATAACAGAAGAAAACATGGCTTTCTGATTTGGTAAGATATTTTGGAAGAAAACCCGAAAGCAATGCAATCAAAAGAAACTTGTTAAGCTGAGGAATTTAGCAAAAGAATGTTAATAGAGCCAAGCCCCAGACTATATGATTACTGTGCAATGTAAGCACAACATCACACTCAGCTATAAGATGTGTAATACCTTGCATATTGTTACCAAAAAGATTGCTAAATTGAGATCAGAGCAATATATTTAGTGCTTATCCTTTTAGTTGTTAACTTATTGAGATGAATTTCCAAAGACAATAAACATCCGGACGACATATATGTGCATGGTAAAAGAGCACCAGTTCATTACCTGAGCTATCAATGTTTTTGAGAAAATTATCTCAATTCCTGCATATACCAGATTTTCCTTTTACAATGTTTCAACGCAAATATGAGGATTTTAGCAGCTTTTCTTTTTGTCATCTAACATTAAATTCATCTCGACCTCAAGATGATCCCTCGGCTTCATTGTGGCAATGGACACACTATTCAACAAGACTTTTAACAGAGGAAAAGAATTACTAACAAACAAGCCAATAGAAGAAGCCAAAAATAATTGCTCTGATCCATTTATCAATCTCAGGCAATGCCCAACCCGAGAACAACACTGATGCTTCAACGGCGGAATAAATGTTTACTAAATGTCCAACAGCTTTTCTCTTCTTAATTTGAGCAAAGAGACCATCAAAACCTTTCCCTTCTAAGAGGTTGTATCACTTGGAAATTGCAATTTCCTTACTCTACATTTCAAGAAGAATAAAATGCACGCTTTTGAAATGATATTTGAGATGAAACTTCTTTTTTCCTCTTTTTAAGTACTAGGATATTTTTGAGGTTGTGTGCATATTTGGTTTGGAGCCTCGAGGACTCGGGTGAGTTCTGGATAGGTGTCGGGGTGATTTTTAGACTTAAAATCTGGTGTTCTAATCAGTTTCTGGTGTCTGGTGAGTTACCCTATGTGAATGCGTGGTAACCCACGCGAACGCGAAGAGCAACGGGGAAGGGTCCTGGGTTTACTCTATGTTAACGCGTAGGGTGAGACGCGAACGCAGAGCACTGGGCTGTGACTCTACGCGTACACGTCCGCAGGATCGCGAACGCATAGAGTAAGTGAGGGGCTGGGGGGCTAGGCAGTCCAAATCCTGTGCGTACGCGGCCTGAAGCTCGCGAACGCATAGGCCAAGCAAGCCAAGCCTACGCGAACGCGGCCAAGGGCCCGCGAACGCGTTGAACAAATCTTCCCAGTTATTAAAAACAGAACCTATTTCGGGATTATTTCAAAAACTCATAATTTCTTCTTCCAAACTCCAAATTGGGCGATTTTTGAAAGACAACTTCACCACAAATTCATAGGTATGTAATCTTAGACTCTTTTTCTTCAATTTTTATCAATACCCATTAGATTTCTAGGCCTAAATCATGATTTTAAGGGTAGAAAATTAGGGATTTGGGTAGAGTTAGGGCTTTTTGAATAATTAGAATATAGACCTCGTTTTGGGGTTGGATTTCGAAACTAATTATATATTTTGGCTCGTGGGTGAATGGGTGATCGAGTTTTGGTCCGAACCTCGTGTTTTGACCAAGCAGGTCCGGGGTCGATTTTTGATTTTTGGGAAGAATGATAGAAAATCTATAATTAAGCATTGGAATTGAATTATTTAGCGTTTATTGATGTTATTGAGTCAATTATATCTAGATACAATCGATTTGGAGTCAAGTTCAAAAGGAAAAGCAGTGATTGAGGCTTGAATTTGGTCGTGGAAGTCGAGGTAAGTGTTATGCCTAACCTTAGCTTGAGGAAATAGGCGTTGAGTCTTATTTGCTATGTGTTTATACCATGTTCAACGTATAGGTGAGGTGACGAGTACCTATATGTTGGTGCCAAGCATGCCCATGAGGCGGATAATATGAATTATGTGATTTTCATTGATATTTACTGCGTTATAGATTGAATTTCACTTTGGTGGTTGTTCATTTGGTGGAAATTCTTGGTTATGAATGTTGTTGAGTATTTGTTTCGATTGAGGAATCTTATGTAAAGACACGTACTTGAGTGAGATTGGTTATAGCTGGGTCCCTTGCCGGGATGTGATATTTTACTGTTGTTCCCTTGTCGGGATGTTGTGATTTATGATTCATATTGTTGATTTTTCCTTGCCAAACTACTGTTTTTGATATTTTTTGGGTGAGGAAGAGTGTAAAGCACGAAGGGTGATGTCGTGTATTTATTATTGTGAGGAAGAGTGTAAAGCACGAAGGGTGATGCCGTGTATTGTTTATTGTGAGGATGAGAGTGTAAAAGCACGAAGGGTGATGCCGTGCCGTTTCTATTTGTTATTGTAAGGATGAGAGTAAAAGTACGAAGGGTGATGTCGTGCACTTGCATTTATCATTTGGTAAGGATGAGAGTAAAAGCACGAAGGGTGATGTCGTGCACTGTTTTCTCTGTGTTGTTATTTCCTGTTGTTATGTTGATATTTGAGCTGTTGTTTTACTCCGTTATTCTTGTTATCTAATATTTTTTTTCCCTAGCATGTTCCTCTTTTTCCTTGTACTTAGATGTTTACTTTTGTGTTATTGTTATTATTTCTTCCGAATGTTATGATATTGCATAGGTTGTTTTGGGTTGTCGTGTCCTAGCCTCGTCATTACTTCGCCGAGGTTAGGCTCGACACTTACTCAGTACATGGGATTGGATGTACTGATACTACACCTGCATATATTTTGTTGTGCAGATCCCCCCGGTACAGGACCCTGTGGACACTAGAGCTAGGAGCCTTCCTCCAGTCCACCCGGAGACACCGAGGTAGTCCTGTTGGCGAACGCAGGCCTTGGCGTCCCCTCCTATCTTTCCTTGTATTTCTGCTCTAGTTGTTTCAGAACCGGATGTACTTATTTCTTTCAGACTTTTATGTGTATTACTCTTAGACAGTCTGTGAGTTGTGACTCCACTATTCTGGGATTTGGCTAGTTTTGGTGAAACTTCGTAAAGGCTTTGTTTTGGAATATTTATATATATCTTGCTTCGCCTTATATTTCATTCATGTTAATGTTGTAATTCCTTTTTTTTTAATTACTAATCAAGGAATAATGTAAATTGAATACACACATTGGCTTGTCTAGAGGGTTCAACGTTAGACGCCATCACGAACTCGACGGTGGGAAATTCGGGTCGTGACATTATAGTAGATAACTGTTCGCAAATTATGAGTGTTCGCAAATGACTATTTAAGGAAACCAAACAAATGTAAACTTGTTAAAAATTGCAAAGTTCTTAACTTGTGTTCTCTGATTTATGTTCATCTACCTCAGAAAATTGCAAAGTTAATATCCTTTCAACTATGCGCGCTGCCAACCGATCAAAGGGCTGATAAATTGTATAATTGTTGCAAGTGAGGTACAAGAAAAAATAACAAGAAAAGAGAGTCTTTGGTTATTCCTCTCTCTCTCTTTTGCTACTATCATTATTAGTCGCCTGTCTTTCTAATAAAGGATCACATGAATGTTGAAAACTGACTCGCGCCTTTTGCTATATAATTTAGGCAAATACATTTATGAAACAAGCATTCTAACTGAGACTATATTGGAAGTGTCCGCAATTTTTTGTATGGTTGTCCGCAATTTTTTGTATGTATATATGTGTGTGTATATTTGAAATATAACATCTCTATGGAGCTTTAGAACAGAGCTAGCGTGTAATGACAAGCAGAACTTAATTCATGTTCCTGGTAGCAAATTGAACAAAGTGGAGGTTGATCATTCTGACAAAATATCAGTTCTAATAGTTAAGAGCACTGGATGATAATGATACTAGAAAATGACTACTCCTTTTAGTTGATGTTCGAATTTCAACATAGGAAGAAATTTCTGTAGAAAGGTTTGCACAACATTTCCTTCTCGTACTGATGAAAGAGTAGTACTGTCATATTCCACATAGAAGAGAAGTGTTTTTTTTCCTTCACTTACGCTTTGCTGACAGACCACAATCGAGTTGATTGTCTATTCAATAAAGAATTTCAGCAGTAATTTCCTTTCATTAGTTACCACAATCGAGTTGATTGTCTATTCAATAAAGAATTTCAGCAGTACTTTCCTTTCATTAGTCAAGTGTTAAAGAATGGACTTGGACATAAGATGAATGTAGATAGATTACTTGTACTATACATAGATAGAATATGTATTGAGATTTGATAGCAGATTTTTAGGAATTTCCTTTTACTTCTTTCCATAGTTAGAATCCTATGTACATATATAAATATGTATCATTTCATGGAATAAGATAACAATTTTTTATTCTTCTAATTACATGGTATCAGAGCCACATCTGTGGCTTCGCCAGAGTTGAGTCTGTCTCGCCGAAGTTGACCAAAACTTTCCTGCAGAAACGTGGAGGCGCGTGTGTGGTCCATTCTCTGAGATCGGCTTGATGTATTCAGTAAATTGGTGGTTATCCTTTGATTGCAGAACCTCGATTTTGTGGGGGAAAAAAACAGTCTCGGCCAGATTGTATTACAACCAATTTTGGTCAGGTTTGAGTTCTACTGTTTAGTTTGTTTCTAAAATTCTGAAGTGTTCATAAGACCATATAGTTGCATCTGATTTTGCTTGTCTTCTGGGTTGGTATTTCTAGGTTTGGTGTTAAGTTTCTGTTCAGTCATTTTCTTCTGAGAAAACTTTGGTTTGGTCTCTTTAATTGTTTTGTTGGTTATTAAGAGAATTTGTTTGCTTAAAGATGGGTAATAACAGGACTACCATGACTGATATTGTTCCTGCTATGTCCAAAATTACATAACATGAACTAAATGGTTCTAATTATTTAGAATGGAGTAAGACTATTAGAGTTTATTTGCGTAGTGTTGAGAAAGATGACCATTTAGTTCAAGACCCCCCTGCAGATGGAACTAAAAAAACATGAATGAGAGATGATGCACAATTATTTTTACAAATTAGAAATTCTATTGATAGTGAAGTTGTTGATTTGACTACTCACTGTGAGTTTGTCAAAGAACTAATGGACCATTTGGAATTTTTATATTCTAGGAAAGGGAATATGTCTCGAATCTATGATGTGTGCAAGAAGTTTTATCGTGTTGAAAAGGGGGATTAAATTTTCACTGCTTATTTCATGGATTTTAAGAACACCGTTGAGGAATTAAATATGCTTCTGCCATTCAGTACTGATATTAAGTTGCAACAGAATCAGAGAGAGCAGATGGCCATAATGAGCTTTTCAGTCGGTCTCCCTTCTGAATTTGAGACGGATAAATCTCAAATCTTGTCTAGCTCTGAAATTTCATCTCTTAAGGATGTCTTCAGTAGGGTACTACGCACAGAGAATTTGTCATCCGCTCAACAGAATGTCCTTGTTGCTAAAGGAGGAGGAAATGATCCAGGAAGGAGATCTGATTTCAAGGGAGGAAGAAATAAAACTGTGGAATCTGGTAAAGATGTGTGCCATTATTGCCATGAACCAGGCCATTGGAAGTGGAACTGTAAGAAATTGCAGAATCGTAATCAAAATGGCACTCGAGCAAAGGCTAATGTTGCAGCTGCTCCTAACCCATCCTCTGATAGAACAGTTCTTGTCTCGGCGGAGGAATTTGCTAAATTTTCTCAATTTCAAGAATCACTAAAGGAATCCACTTCCGTTGCTGCTGCTGAATCGGGTAAAGCATGTCTTGTATCTGCTTCAAACAAATGGGTGATTGATTCAGGTGTCACAACTCACATGACAGGTAATCCTAGTACCTTTGCCAGCTTTCGTCCCCACAAATCACCATCTCTTGTAACCATAGTTGATGGTTCAACCTACAATGTTGTGGGATATGGAACAGTTAAACCAACCTCTTCTATTACTCTATCATCTGTATTGAGTCTGCCAAAATTTTCCTTTAATTTAATCTCTGTGAGTAGACTTACCAAAGATCTAAATTGTTGTGACTTATTCTTCCCTGAGCATTGTTTGTTTCAGGATCTTGTGACAAAGCAGATTATTGGTAAAGGACATGTATTTGATGATCTCTACATCCTTGATGAACGAGTGCCTCGGTCTATTGCCTGCTTCAGTGTCATGTCTCCATTCGAAGCACATTGTCGGTTGGGACATCCTTCTCTGCCTATTTTGAAGAAGCTTTGCCCTCAATTCCATAGTGTTTATTCATTGGAATGTGAGTCATGTCAGTTTGTGAAACATCATCGCAACTCATTAGGTCCTACAGTTAATAAACGAGCAAAGTCTGCATTTGAGTTAGTTCATTATGATGTATGGGGGCCATGTCCGATTGTGTCCAAATTTGGGTTCAAGTATTTTGTTACTTTTGTGGATGATTTTTCTCAGAATACGTGGATTTATTTTGTGAAAAATCGATCCGAAGTGTTTTCTCACTTTTTTGCTTTTTGTGCTGAAATTAAGACTCAATTTCATACTATTGTACGCACACTAAGGAGTGATAATGCTAAAGAGTATATGTCAGAATAATTTCAGTCTTACATGAGACAACATGGGATTATTCATCAGGCATCTTGTGTTGGTACACCTTCTCAAAATGGAGTTGCTGAGCGGAATAATAGGCATCTACTTGAGACAGCTCGGGCACTTTTGTTCCGGACGAAGGTCCCTAAACAATTTTGGGCTGATGCAGTCTCTACATCTTGTTTCTTGATTAATCGTATGCCATCTACCGTGCTTAGTGGTGGTATACCTTACAATGTTCTCTTCCCGAACAAGCCCTTATTCCCTGTAGAACCGAAGGTGTTTGGAAGCACATGTTATGTTCGAGGTGTTCGACCATTTGTTACCAAGTTGGATCCCAAGGCCTTGAAGTGTGTTTTCTTGGGATATTCACGACTTCAGAAGGGATATCGTTGCTACTCTACTGACCTTGGAAAATATCTAGTGTCAACTGATGTGGCATTCTCGGAGACTATACCATTTTTCCATACATCTCCTATTTCTACAAGTCCAGAGGAGGAAGATGATTGGTTAGTCTATCAGGTCACCAATGCTTTGACAGAACAATCAGATGATGTTTCTCTTGTATCTCCCAGTTCTTTTGTTGAGCATCAGACAACTGTTGTGCCTTCCGAAACTGCTCAATCTGCGCCAACAAGACCGCCAATTGTTCAAGTGTACTCTAGGAGATGAGGGATCAATGATACATGTCCTACACCAGTTGCTTTCTCATCGGATCCTCCATCGTCTGATTCTTCAGAAGATCTTGACCTTCCTATTGCCCTTCGCAAAGGTACACGTCACTGTAAATCCACATATTCCATTGCTAATTTTGTTTCTTATAACCACTTATCTCCTACATCTCGTTCTTTAATTGCCTCGTTAGACTCCATCTCTGTCCCTAAAACAGTGAAAGAGGCCTTGAATCACCCTGGATGGTGTGATGCAATGCTTGAGGAGATACATGCTTTAGATGAAAATCACACGTGGGATCTAGTGGATTTACCCAAAGGAAAGAAATCTGTAGGATGTAAGTGGGTCTTTGCAGTTAAGGTTAATCCAGATGGTTCTGTGGCAAGACTCAAAGCCAGACTTGTGGCTAAAGGGTATGCCCAGACGTATGGGGTGGATTATACTTTCTCTCTGGTTGCTAAACTCACTTATGTCCGCTTATTTATTTCTCTAGTTGCTTCTGAGAATTGGCCTTTGCATCAGTTGGATATCAAAAATGCATTCCTTCATGATGATCTCCATGAAGAAGTGTATATGGAGCAACCACCTGATTTTGTTGCTCAGGGGGAGTATGGGAAAGTAAGTCATTTGAAGAAATCCTTGTACGGCTTGAAGCAGAGTCCGAGAGCTCGGTTTGGCAAGTTCAGTGAGATAGTTCAGGAGTTCGGGCTGAAAAAGAGTAAATGTGATCACTCAAGTCTTCTATAGGCAATCGACAGTTGGTATTATCCTCCTTGTTGTATATGTCGATGATATTGTTATTACCGGAAGTGATTTTGCTGGAATTTCCTCTCTTAAGTCCTTTCTACATACTAGATTTCACACAAAGGACATGGGCTCGTTGAAATACTTCTTGGGAGTAGAAGTAAACAGAAGCAAAACAGGAATTTTTATGTCTCAAAGGAAGTATATTCTTGACCTGCTTGCAGAAACTGGAAAGTTAGCAGTCAAGCCTTGTAGTAGCCCAATGGTCCCAAATGTGCATCTGACGAAAGATGATGGTGATCCTTTTGATGATCCAGAGAAATACGGGAGATTAGTTGGTAAGTTAAATTATCTCATTGTAACTCGTCCGGATATTGCTTTTGCTGTAAGTAGTGTTAGCCAGTTTATGTTTGCTCCTACGGTCAAACATTGGGTAGCACTGGAACAGATTCTATGTTACTTAAAAGGAGCTCCTGGACTTGGCATATTATACGACAATCGTGGTCATTCTCATATTGAGTGTTTTGCAGATGCGGATTGGGCTAGATCCAAAATTGATAGAAGGTCTACTACCGGCTATTGTGTCTTTGTTGGTGGAAACCTAGTATCGTGGAGAAGTAAGAAACAGAATGTTGTATCTCGATCCAGTGCAGAATACGAATACAGGGCTATGGCACAGACTACGTGTAAGGTTATGTGGATACATCCTCTTCTAACTGAAATTGGGATGAATCATACTACACCAACAAAACTTTGGTGTGATAATCAAGCCGCTCTTCATATCGCCTCAAATCCGGTGTATCATGAAAGGACAAAACATATTGAAGTTGACTGTCACTTTATTCGTGAAAAGATTCAGGAAAACTTGATTTCTACTAGTTACGTGAAGACAGGAGAACAATTGGCTGATTTGTTCACAGAGGCGTTAAATGGAACTCGAGTTAATTATCTTTGCAACAAACTGGGCATGATCAATATCTATGCTCCAGCTTGAGGGGGAGTGTTAAAGAATGAACGTGGACATAAAGAATGAATGTAGATAATTACTTGTACTATACATAGATAGAATATGTATTGAGATTTCATAGCAGATTTTTAGGAATTTTCTTTTACTTCTTTCCATAGTTAGAATCCTATGTACATATATAAATATGTATCATTTCATGGAATAAGATAACAACTTTTGATTCTTCTAATTACATCAAGTAAAGAGCGTAAATAGCTTACATAATCATCATACATAATAACACTAATATGGTGACAAACTTCAATATTTGCACCAGACTGTAGGAAGGTTTCAACCGGTTCAAAGGTCAGAATCATGGGTCCTAACTACGCAGCTGGAGAAAAGGACATATATGTGAAGAGTGTCGGGAGAACTCTTATCTGGATAGGTAAGAAGCAGGAAACTGCCGAGGATGATGTACCTTGTGATAGCACTGTTGCCTTGGTTGGTTTGGATCAGTTTATTAACAAAAATGCAACATTGACGAATGAAAAGGAAGTCGATATCCATCCAATCAAAACAATGCAGTTTCTTGTCTCACATGTCATACGTATTGCTGTGCGCGCGGTGCCAGGTTGCGTTTGATCTTCCCAAGCTCGTAGAAGGGTTGAAACATCTGTCCAAGTCTGATCCTATGGTTCTCTGTACCATTGAAGAGTATGGGGACCATATAAACAAAGAAAGAGAAGCCTGAAAATTAATAGGCACCATTATGCGGAGAATCACTAAACTTGAAAGTACCAGCAATGATCTTGCTGGCTAGATGAGTTCATTATCGACCCATGCGAGCAATCTCTCTTTTGCTACTAGTAGCAAAGGACTCATTCCGGCCATTGAATACTACAATTAACAGAGAGCGCAAACTTCAGCTAAAAACTGAAAGAGCCTTCCATGAGGAAATGACTTTCTATCATTGCAAATCATTCTCAAAATAGAGCAGACAATGAAAGCAATTGAATCTTGTACTTGTTATCAAATTCCTACAATATAGAAAAGTTGTTCTTACTTAGCTGTAAATCCTTTCCAGAGACTGATAATTCTCATACCATACATAAAAAATTAAAAATTTATGTTGGCTTTTACAAGATGGTCTAGTAACACTCGTATAAAACTTAACAATACTAAACATATCTGCAGATCACTGGAAATACAACATAAAGATATGCGTTTGACGATGAGAAGAACATAATTCATATCCTGGGAAGATAATTGAAGCAAAGAGATGTGTACATACCACTAGAATGAAGCTTCATTTCTTTCTGATTTGTTATGTCAAACAGAAATGTTTCCTTTCTGTCAAACATTTCTTTCTGATTTGCTAGGACAAAAACCTGAAAGTGGTGCAATCAAGTAAAATTTATTAAGCTGAGGAATTCGGTAGAGAAAATAAAAATTAATAGAGCCATGCCTCAGACTAGCTACAATCAAATCTATATGCTGCCAAATCCACAGTTCAAAGTATAAGCATAATGTCACACTCAGCTATAACAAAACCGCAAACCTATCTTAATATGACAAAAGTATAAGTTCTGAGAAAGAAAGAAAGAAAAATTACTAAGAAAATATTATTCGAAAATCTTACATAATAACCTATATAGTGCTCATGCTTTTAGTTGTTAAATTATTGGGAAGCAATTTTTTTTTAATTTTGATAGATAAGAAACTAACTTTTTGTCGCGTATAGTTTTGATTCTATTAGAGCTTGGCATTCAAAAGTGGACATGTACATTACTCTAAACCACTTCTTCCTTTCTGAACTCGCTGAAAAAGGGAAAGAGCAAGTATACATGAATTGTTACTGCAATGAATAATGAGATGAATTTTGGAAGACAATAAACATCTGACATATATGTGCATGGTAAAAGATTCATTTCGAAGTTAAGTGAGGTACGAGGGAATACCTTCTTCGAGTAGTGACCAAACTTGAGGTGAATTACGAATAGATAGATATTTCAGAGAAGTGAGGCTTTTGAGAACATGGCTAATTAATGTTTTCAGATTGTTTACTTTAAAACGTCGAATAGAGCAAGGTAACTCCCAATTTTCATCAGCAAGAATCTCTTCGTTACTACCATCATGAATGATGGTTTAATCTGTAAGATCGCGGAGTCTTTGCGATTGAAGCATAATTGCTATTGTTATTGTATGGACAGTTTTTTATAATTAACATTTAGGCAACCTATTAATGTAAAAACTTCTTTACAGTGTTAGAGGAGAGAAACTTACAAAGAAGTATTGCTTCCATCTATTGTGCATTACAAGAAGTAAGAAACACCATATAAGCAACATGCTATAATCCATTCAACCATGCTTTAGAAATTCGGAAAATGAGAAAATTCATCAGTATTACCTATCAAATTCAGGGCGGTTAGAAACTCAAAGATCAGAATGAACAAAGCAATATGTGATGAAAAAGAACTGACTTTGAAGATCCTCATCCATATATTTTGCTTTCCAAGCTTGATGAAGTCTTCTTAAAAGGAATAGGGAAAAAAGTACCTTATTGTGATATAGAGATTGCATGTTTCCAACCATTCATGCTTTTCCTTGTGATTCCATGAATTGACTGGAGTTTAATAACAACGAACAGAAGATTGAACAACTGCAGCAATGTCAATGTCTCAACGGCCAGAACTGATGTTTCAACTATTGTGCTCAAACTGAGTGATTTTTGGACAAAAGTACTTTATACTAAATCCGCACACATTTGCCACAATATAGTTGGAGTACTAAGATACTCTTGCATTTACTAACTGACAGTTTTGAATTGACCTCCGCTTAATGAATACAAGCTCCTAAACAAAGTTTTGGTTAATTTAAGATCCTAAACAAAAATCTTGGTAAAATTTTATGGTATGTGATTCCTTTTTCTTTGAAGTTGGCAAGTGCGAAGACGCAATAGAATTTACGAGTTCGGTAGAACCAATAGATTTGGCTCAAACTCTGCATTTGTATTTAAAAATTTCTTAACTCGGTAAGTAACCGAAATTATATTCAGAACTCATAAACTTAAAATCGTAGATCCGTCTACGGATTGTTTGTCCATAAACCTAATCGATAACACATGAACATAATAGATAAGTAGTCCCACGAAACCAAAAGTCATGGACCAATTCTAATTCCTCGCTTGTATAGACTTGTTAGTGAAAAGCATTAGCATTAGATCATTTACAAATAGTACAGTGGATGAAATAGCCAAAGGGTCTGATTTTTACACTAAGTTTGGAGAGGCTATGGACGAATTGATATTTTTGTTTTTGTGTATTGAGTAGTAATATGATTCTTAGTGAAACTATTTTTCAGATTAATGAAGAAAAAGGGAAATGTGATTCTTTTCTACTTTTTGTAGTTTGCTGTCATGCCATTTTTCTTCTCTTGCTTTTTTTTTTCTTTTGGTTGGACAGAAGGAAAAATAAGAATCAGTGGCTGTTTGGGCACTAACTATAACAAAGTTGATCAACTGTTATAACCTCTTTGGATTTAGACAGCAGACTAAAAGTTGCTTATTAATAGGAAACATGTAAAGACAAATGAAATGAACAGCCATTATCATAATGATAAGATTACCAACAAACAATGAAAGAATTAAAACATTACATATGAATCTTTTTTGCACATGAGCACTGAATTCCGAGGTAAAGTTTTATTCAGAAATTCGACGAGCAACAATGACATCAATTTTGAATGACTTTGCGAGAATGAGATCATCGACACCAGTAGCAAACAAAGTTGTAGGAAGTGTAACAGTTCCAACATTTGCACTACCAAGTGCAGAAACAGCTATAGCTGATTTATTCCAATCAAAATTGTATTGATAATGTACTAGTCCTTTTGGAAACAGAAACAAGTCCCCGAATTGTAAAGTCCAAGTGTAGAGCTCGTTATGTCCGAGTGTATTCTATGAAGAAGCTAGAATAACAAAGCAAAATTAATGGAGCCAAGCTGCCATTTCATCTCTTAACGATTATTCAAGAACTGAAGGCTTCTCAATTTTTTAAGATCTAGCATAGTTTCAACGACATCATGATACGTCCGTTCTGTTTCCTAACCTCTGATGCAAATTAATGTTGATTTTCAACTTCTAAACTGTCACATGAGGTTGACTCAAAAAAGGAAAGGGAAAAAAAACACAAACAGATAAAATGAAGTTGGAAGGTGACAAGTTAATATCCATTCAACTATGCTTTAGAAATTCGGAAAATGAGAAAATTCATCAGTATTACCTATCAAATTCAGGGCGGTTAGAAACTCAAAGATCAAAATGAACAAAGCAATATGTGATGAAAAAGAAATGAGTTTGGAAATCTTCATCCATATATTTTACTTTCCAAGCTTGATGAAATAATTACCTGATTGTGAAATAGAGATTGCTAGTTTCCAACCATTCGTGATCTTCCTTGTGATTCCATGAAGACTGGAGTTTAAGAACAGCGAACAGAAGATTGAACAACTGCGACAATGACAATGTGTCAACGGCCAAATCGTGCTAGTAGAAAAGGAAAGTAGGAAATCCTCAATATAAAGTACCAAGTTATTGTGCATCATATTTTGAACAGCTAATATGCATCAACTGAAACAAAAGAACTAATAAGAGATGGCTCTTTCTTGGTTATGCTGTCAAATCTAACGAGTAAATTGTAAACTACTACCAGTACAAATATAAATATTGTGGTAACTGAAACATGACCGAATCGCTGTTTGTTATCTAACCTTGAAATCATTCCGAGTAGCATATGTTTCCTTGCCTTTCCCCTAGTTCTGAGGTGCCACTCGAAGTTGAGTAATGGAAAGAATTTGAAAGAAACTTCATGATCTGAGTGTGGACGAGGATATGCACCAGATTTGGCCAATTCACCAAATGTGCATTGACTACAACAATTATGTTAACTTTGGAAGCGTTACTGTTATGACTCCTAACCAACTTATTGAATTTGCTTGGGGACTTGCAAACAGCCAGCAAACCTTCTTATGGATCATAAGACCTGATATTGTTTCAGGTCATCGATTCTTCCACCCGAATTCGTGGAAGAAACGAAGAACAGATGTATGCTTGCTAGTTGGTGTTCACAAGAACAAGTGCTTAGTCATCCGGCAATATGAGGATTCTTGACTCAAAGTGGATGGAATTCGACGCTCGAAGTATAAGCAGTGGGGTGCCTATGATATGCTGGCCTCTTTTCGCTGAACAACAAACAAATTATTGGTTTTCTAGCATAACGAATAAAAAAAAATTAACACGCAAGCAAAGGTAAGTAGAAAAAACATGAAAAACAACTACTGAATGAGAGAACAACTTACATTTATCACAGCACCATTTGATTTAGTTGTTACATGCATTCCTCAATAATTCATATGCTGGAAATTTGAGCAATTTTCTAGCATGTATTCCCCTTTTGGACTTCTAGACGTGATTTGAAAAGTGGACCGGAAGGGATTGGATACTCGGAGAATTGTCGACAACATCTCAGAAAGAGAGGAAAGTAATAGACTAGAAGAACCTTCCATGGTGAAATGACATTGTATCGTTGCCAAATCATTCTCAAAATAGAGCAACTGATCATACTGTTGTCAAAATCCTGATAAAATAGAAGAAAAAAAAGAAAAGTTGTTCTTAATTTGCCATTACACCATTCTACAGATGATTTTTCTCAACATACATAAAAAACTAAAAAATTGGGTCCTTATAAGGTAGTCTAGTAGTAACATGCATATACAACTAAAAAAGATTAAGCTATAAGGCATGTACCATGAAATCTGTATCCTGACTAATCCTTATAAACAAGAATTATTCAGAGAAATATATAAACTGTGGAAACCGTAGAGCTTAATGTCACACTTAGCACTCACAAAATTGCATGCCTACTTTACTTTGGAAAAAAAAAAAAGCAGTGCTGGTAGTTAAGAGCACTGGATACTAGCAAATGATAGTCATTTTAATGGAAGAAACTTCTGTATAAACATTGCATAGTATTTGCTACTCAGACTGATGAACAGCAGTAGTACTGTCAAATTCCAAACAAAAGAGAAGTACCTATTTTTCTCATCTAACGCGACCTGAAGATGATTCCTCGGCTTCATAGTGGCATTATAAGCTCCACACTACTCAACAAGATTTAACAAAAGAAAAGTATTAACAAAATAAGCCAATAGAAGCAACCAAAAAATAAAAAGTTGGTGAGATAAAAAGAGAAAGAATAACTTACATTTATACTCGCTATAATCATTACAGGTATTCCCCGGCAACTATTATGGTGGGAATAAGAGCAATATTTGGCCAGTAATCCCCCTTCTCAAATTCTAGGAGTGGTTTGAGCAATGGGCAGCGAGTAATATGTAGTTCAGAGATGGAAGAGGGCATCCCTTTTACTGGAAGAGATTGGAGTTTAGGGCAATTCCTAATGACCAGCTTATATAGGGAGGAGGGCAGCGCTGATTCTGGAAGAGATTGGAGATTAAAGCAACCCCAGATGGTCAATTCAGAACGGGAGGAGGGCAGCGCTGCTTCTGGAATAGATTGGAGTGATCGCAGTCGTAAATCTGTAGACGTTGAAGCGAGGTGAGGTGTCGAAGACCTTCGGTCGGTAGTGAATGGAGCTCATCATGGCTATGTAATATTAACTCAGAGAGAGATGAGGGAAGCCCTTCTTCTAACAGTGACTGAATTTGAGGTAAATTCTCAATAAATAGATATTCAAGAGAGGTGAGGCTTTTGAGAACTTGGCTGCTTAATGTTTACATATTGTCTATCAAAAGAGTTTGAATCGAGCAAGGCAGCTCCCAATTTTCACCAGCAGGAATCTCTTCATCACTACCATCATGGGAGATGATTAACTCTGTGAGACAGGGGAGTCTCTGTAAACCTCACTCCTTTCTCCCATTCACCAGTTTCTTGCATTGCTGGATCTCAATGACTTCTAAATTGAAGGGCAATTCTCCTTCAGGAAAGGACTCTATTTCTGGACAATTTCTCAGTTTCAGTACCTTAAGAGATGGAAGGAGTTCTGGCAGCGACTTCAGCTTCTCGCAACCCACGATCCAAAGGACTTCTAAATTGAAGGGCAATCCTCCTTCAGGAAAGGACTCTAATTCCGGACAACAACTCAGTTCCAGTACCTTAAGAGATGGAAGAAGTTCCTGCATATGTTCTGGCAGCGACTTCAGCTCCTCGCATTTCCCAATATTCAAAGTAAGCAACGACGTCGTGTGAGCCACCAAAAATATTTCAAGATTCTCACATTCTTTAATTATGAGATCTTCAGTCCCGTTGGGAATCAAAAGCCTTGTAAGGCTGTGGCAACTTTCTACTCTCAAATAGCGTGTTTGTGGGACCACCTCAGGTGATATCTCATTTATAGAATCACATCCTTCCAGTTCTAATTTCTCCAGAAACATATCACCAACTGATGCCTCCAATTTCAATTTCCCACAAAGCTGTATCTTTATTTCCTTCAAGGTACTTGGCATACTGCTAAAAGGCAAGGAGGTAAGAGACTGACAATCACTTATCCATAATTCAACTATCTGTTTCATTTCCTGAAGTTGAGACAAAAACAGTTCAGCATCATCAAAAAGAACTCCAACCTTAGGAGAACCTTCAACTTCAAACATTTTTAGACTTGAAAATTCTATTCTCCAGATTGAGTTCCGGACAATTTGAAATTGTCAAACATATCAGAGAACAAAGATTTTCAGGAAACTTTCCAATCAACTTGGGGCAATTTTTAATTGAAAGGCCCTGAAGTGTAGGAAACTCTTCTCCATTCCCTAGTACGTGCCACTTCTTCCACTCCAGCATCTCGTCAAACTCAAGTAGCTCAAGAGAGTTGAAAGGCTTTTTGGAGGACGAAATACCATAGAATTCGTTAGTCACCTCTGTTATTCGATGCATCCCTCTAATGGTAAGGAATTTCAAAGAAGGAAGTTGGCCTAATGCTGTCAAGGAATAACAGTCCTTGCAGTTACTTAGAGACAATTCCGCCAGCTCAGAAAATGAATAATCAGCTAGCCAATTTGGAAAGTTTGTCCCTTTCTCTTTCGTTTTGTGAATTGTCCGCAATACTTAGATTCCACACCAATGATAACTTTTCAATATGCTCCTTTCCTCTCAAGTTTGCCTTCAAAGTTTCCCTTCTATCCGCCACATTTTCCAACTGCCGAATTGATAGAGATCCATACAAGTTATGTAGTTCACCCAAATCATCCATTCTTGAACCACTGCTACCACCAACAAAAAATTCAACTCCCATTAACACACGGATGCTTTTTAACTTGCTCAGACGATGAAGCGGCATCTTCGAGCTAGAAGTACCGCTAATATCAAGGCTGCGCAAGTTTATCAACTTTTCCATCTGCTGCGGGAACTCCTCAAGGTATTTACAAGATGATAAGAGAAGTGTCTCTAAGTTATAGAGTACACAAATGGAATCTGGTAACTGCTTTATCTCTGTCCAAGAAAGGTCCAAAAATCTTAGGAGCTTTAATTCAATAAACAAGACATTCGGCAACTCCACAATCTCATAATGAGACAATGATAGTGCCCTTAAGGATGTTAGTCTTGGCAATATATTATGCAACACCCTCTTACTTAGAGTTGGACCATAGATATTGTTGATTGGAAGCAATGTCCTCAGCTGCTCCAATTTGTAGAGAGGTTTCAACTTTTCAATGTCACCACCATGTCCCGTTGAATATGATTGGTGTCGACATTTTCCCAACATATCAGATCCTTTGTTATCTTCAAAATTGATGCAAAGTCTTGAAGATGTTACTTGGGCCAAATCATTGACAAGGTCATGCATTAAGAATTTCTCGGTGTTCCCTTGAGAATACCTTGGGACCCTTTCAAACAATGATCTTGATCGCAACTCGAGAAAGTATTGGTTGCCCGAATCTTCAATTATTTTATCTTTTTGCAATCGTTGCACGAGACCATTAGCAATCCAAAGTTGAATAACTTGTTCTTTGTCGAAAGGATAATCTTTGGGAAATATTGCACAATAGGAAAAGCATTGCTTCAAATGCACGGGAAGATCATTGTAGCTCAACATCAACGCTGGTAATATGCCATTGTCGGGCAGCTCCCATATTTCACTTCTCAAAATGCGTCTCCACTCTTCAACCTCTGATTTGGACCGTAACAAACCAGCAAGTGTCTTTAGTGCTAAGGGCAAACCTTTGCACTTTTTTGCAATTTGTTTTCCTACCTCTTCAAGTTCTGGATGTTCCTTAGGATCCCATGTCTTTTGAATAAAGGCCAAGAGAATTCGCGGGAAAGAATCTCCATGATAATTGGCCGACTAACCATCATCTCGGTAACACTCTCCTTACGTGTCGTCACAATGATCTTACTTCCAATTTCTCCCTGTGCAAAAGGAATTCTCAAGTTATCCCACTCAATGTAGTCGTCATTCAAAATATCATCTAAAACAAAAAAGAAACTTTTTTCCTTTTATGCTTTCCTTCAATTTTATTTGAAGCTGATTACGATTTTTATCAACCGTCAAGTTAATTGAACCAATTTCTTGAAGCAATTCTTTTGTTATTCTAGAAGCATCATATGGTTCAGACACACATATCCAAGCTTTCAAATAAAAATGATCTTTCAACTTCTCGTTATTGTACACAGCTTTAGCAAGTGTTGTCTTGCCAACCCCGGCCATTCCAACAATAGGAATTACACCATATGTTTTTCCATCGGCATCAACAGACAATAAACGGTCAACCAAAGCCTCTATTTAATTCTGCCTACCAAAGATATCAGAGTCATCAACCACAGAAGTTGAAAGTCTTCTACTTTCTTGTTTATCCAAATCAAGATACTTTGTAAGATCAAGGCGACCGATTTGCTTTTCTAACTCCTCCAACGTTTCAATGGCGCCTTCCAACTTCTCCTTTTATGTTGAGGAAAAATTCATCACTCAAGCACAAGTTGAGGTCACTTACTTCTTGCTGGTTGCTTGTGTCTGCAAGATTTTGATTCTGACCTTCCACCTTAACTCTCACAACTTCATAATTGATTTCTTCCATTAAGTTTTCAGCACTGTCCACAGCATCCCGAAGTTCATTAAGCCACTGGTTGACGTATCGATTTGATGTCTGCTTATTCTCTGCATCACTTAGCACAGCTTGAAGACCAAGCAAAGTCATCCTCAGCTTCTTTAACACTCCAACATCATGCTTGCTCCTTTGGAACATCTTGAGCAGCTCGCCCTGAGGAGCAAGCCTTTCAAAGAGAACATTCAAAGCTGAAAATAGAAATGCACCTCCAACTGCTAAGGCAATCTCCATTTCTGAAAGTTACATAGCGAAACAGGCAACCACAAATTGATCAAGAATTTGGAGAAGATTAATTATTCTATCTTAAAATAGTGTTAGTTTTACATGTTCAATGCTAAGAGTAATATGCAAACAAGAATGCTCTACTAGCATTTGTTACTTGTGGTTCTTAGAAGACCTTATACATCTCTCTCTTGTTTTTTCTGAAAATTAAAGTAATATTGTCCTTTGTTTTTTTCTCTTTTCAAAAAGTAAGACTTTTGAATTGTGCAGAGTTGAATTCTATTGAATTATTGCTGAAGCTTGAATGATAACCTATCATTCTTGAAAATTTTTCCTTTACTGCCGAATTTATTTTCAAGGTGTTTGTGATTTTCTTGCAATAGACCTCGTTGAAGTTGAAAACAGCAGTCGCCGGTAATTACTTTTCCGGCCAAAAAATATGCATTTTCCGGCAAGCAATATAGAAGATAAGCTTTTCACGTGCCTGTAAGATGTCTTTGATGGAAAAAAATTTTGTTACACGTGTTGTTTGGTACGCTGCTAAGGCGGGTTAAGGCGAGAGATGAAATTTATACTGTTTTTGATTGATGGTGTAAAGATATTCCAAAATAAATTTATATCGTCAATCAAATATAGTATAAATTTAATTTCAGACTTTATAGTGAATATTTTACTTTATCTCAC
Source organism: Nicotiana knightiana (assembly GCA_005239525.1). Lineage (NCBI taxonomy): Eukaryota > Viridiplantae > Streptophyta > Magnoliopsida > Solanales > Solanaceae > Nicotiana > Nicotiana knightiana. The sequence continues at coordinate 272 of ML386605.1, read as the reverse complement.
GTTATCCCATTAAATTTGAAATTATTTTATCCTATCTTTCGTATAAGATAAATTAGTCCAAAGATTAAAATTTTAGAACAATAATTTCAGAATAATTTAGTGTGCATGTCAAACGATCTTACAGGATCTTGTTTAGTAAGTATTTTTAAAGTTTGAATAACTAATTCTTGCATTAGTTATACACCCTATTCAATATTATTCTTATATATAGCAAATCATGACATTAGCAATATCGCAATTTTAATACATAAATAAGCATATATATATATATA
>ML386604.1:0-14120 GCA_005239525.1 Nicotiana knightiana | reverse complement strand
GGGCCTGGCGTTATGGCCCTAACGCCCCCCTAACGCCGGGGGGGCAGGCCTTATGGGGTAAACCCCCCCTAACGCAAGGGGGGCTTGGCTTTAGGGGGCAAACGCCCGGCTAACGCCCGGGCGTCTCCTTTTGCGTATTTTTGACGTATTTGCATCCCTTTAGCTCTGTTTCCATTTCCAATTCACCTGCACATAAAATAAACTCCATTAAGAACATAACAAGTGCAATTTTATCATTACTGCGCATAAAATGTAAGGTATATCACATGTTAAACTATGCAATTTAATCTCGCATCAATCACATTTGTGATCATTGCCCCTCCTAGACTCCCTTCACAAATGCAAAGTAAAACTCGCAAATGCGAAAAGTATTGGCCCAGCTTCTCTTTGCATTTGCGATGAGAAGCTCACAAATGCGAGCCTGTCAGAGGTCGCAATTGCGATTCCTAGTCTCGCAAATGCGAGATCATAGGCCTGCAAAAACATCAAATGCACTAGCAGTGTTTTCCAAATCAATTTCACTCTGTAGCCTATCTGAAACTCACCCGAGCCCTCGGGGCTCTAAACCAAAAGTTCACATAAGTCTAAAAACATCATACGAACTTGCTCGCACGATCTAATCGCCAAAATAACACCTTGAACGACGAATTTAACCCCAAATCACATGAAATTTTCAAGAACACTTTGAAATTCCTATTTTCACAATCAGACGTCTGAATCACGTCAAATCAATTATGTTTTGCACCAAATTTAAAAGATAAGTCGCAATTATGGTATTGGACCTATACTGGGTTCCGAAACCAAAATACGGACCCGTTATCTAAAAAGTCAAAATTTGGTCAAATACTTCAATTTCATGAAGCTTTCAACTTTTAAATTCCAACATAGTCCGATATCTCGGGCTAGGGACTCCCGATTTCGATTTCGGGCATACGCCCAAGCCCCAAATCACAATACGGACCCACCGGGACCGTCAAAATATGAACCCGGGTTCGTTTACCAAAAATATTGACCAAAGACAACCCAAATGAAGTTTTATGCAAAATTTTTATTTTTTCCAGTCTTAACATAAAAGATTTCCGGAAAGACGCCTGGACTGTGCATGCAACACGAGAAAAGATAAAACATGGCCTCTAACGATTTTGGATCACAGAATTAGGTTTCAATTATAAGATGACCTACTGGGTTATCACATTCTCCACCTCTAAAACAATCGTTCGTCCTCGAATGAACATAGAAAAGTACCTGAACTGGTAAATAGGTGGGGATATCTAATCCGCATGTCTGACTTGGACTCCCAAGTAGCTGCCCCGACGGGCTGACCTCTCTATTGCACTCGGACTGAAGGATAACTCTTCGATCTCAACTGACTAACCTGTCGGGCTAGAATAGCCACTGGATCCTCCTCATAACTCAAATACTTGTCCAACTGGACAGAGCTGAAATCTAACACGCGGGACGGATCGTCGTCATACTTCCGAAGCATGGACACATGGAACACTGGATGAACTGCCGATAACCCCGGAGGCAACGCAAGCCTATAAGCCACCTCCCCCACTCTCTCGAGAATCTCAAAAGGTCTGATGTATCTAGGGTTAAGCTTGCCCTTCTTCCAAAACCTCATGACACCCTTCATAGGTGATACCCGAAGCAACACTCTCTCCCCGACCATGAATGCCACATCATGAACTCTATGGTCGGCATAACTCTTTTTCCTGGACTGAGCTGTGCGAAGTCGATCCTGTATAATCTTGACCTTGTCCAAGGCCTCCTGTACTAGATATGTACCCAATAACCGAGCTGCCCACGGTTTAAACCACCCAACTAGCGACCGACACCGCCTACCAAATAATGCCTCATAGAGAGCCATTTGAATGCTCGAATGGTAGCTGTTGTTGTAGGCAAACTCTGCAAGGGGCAAGAACTGATCCCACGATCCTTCGAAGTCTATAACATATGCATGGAGCATATCCTCCAAGATCTGAATAGTGCTCTTGGACTGCCCGTCCGTCTGAGGATGAAATGTTGTGCTCAACTCAACCCGCATACCCAACTCACGCTGAATTTCCCTCCAGAAGTGCGAGATGAACTGCGTACCTCAATCAGAAATGATAGACACGGGCACACCGTGAAGACGGACGATCTCACGAATGTAAATCTCTACCAACCACTCCGAGGAATAGGTAAATACCACAGGAATGAAGTGCGCTGACTTAGTCAGCCTATCCGCAACAACCCAAACGGCATCGAACGTCCTTTGAAACCATAGGAGTCCAACAACAAAATCCATAGTGATACACTCTCACTTCCACTCAGGAATCTCTATCTGCTGAAGAAACCCACCGGGTCTCTAATGCTCATACTTCACCTGCTGACAATTTAGGCACTGATCTACATAAACAACTATATTCTTATTCATTCTCCTCCCACCAATAATGTTTTCGCAAGTTCTAGTACATCTTGACGGCGCCTGGGTGAATAGAATACCGAGAATTGTGAGCCTCCTCAAGAATCAACTCACGAAGCCTGTCAACATTAGGCACACACACGCGACCTTGTATCCTCAAAACTCCGTCATCTCCAACATTAACCTTCTCGGCACCACCGTGCCGCACTCTGCCCCTAAGGACCAACAAATGAGGGTCGTCATACTGTCGATCTCTGATACGCTCAAACAAATAAGACCGAGCGACTGTGCAAGATAGAACACAACTGGGCTCTCAAATATCCAACCTCACAAACTGGTTGGCCAAAGTATGAACATTTGAGGCTAGCGGCCTCTCGCTGACTGGGATGAATGCAAGGTTGCCCATACTCGCTGCCTTCCTACTCAATGCGTCAGCCACCACATTGGCCTTCCCGGGATGGTACAAGATAGTGATATCATAGTCTTTCAATAGATCCAACCACCTCCTCTGCCTCAAATTGAGATCCTTTTGCTTGAACAAGTACTGAAGGCTGCGGTGATCCGTGAAAACCTCACACGACACATAGTGCCTCCAAATCTTCAGCGCGTGAATAATGGCTGCCAACTTTAAGTCATGGAAAAGGTAATTCTTCTCATGAACCTTCAACTTCCGCGACGCATATGCAATCACCCTGCCCTCCTGCATCAATACTACACTGAGCCCAACACAGGAAGCATCACAATATACTGTGTAAGATCCTGAACCTGAGGGCAACACCAACACTTGCGTTGTAGTCAAAGTTGTCTTGAGCTTCTGAAAGCTCGCCTCACACTCATCGTACAATCTGAATGGGGCACCCTTCTGGGTCAACCTGGTCAACGGTGCTGCTATAGATGAAAACCCCTCCACAAATCGACGGTAGTAACCCGCCAAACCCAAGAAGCTCCTGATCTCCGTGGCTGAAGTGGGTCTAGGCCAGTTCTGGACTGCCTCAATCTTCTTAGGATCTACCTGAATGCCCTCTGCTGATACAACGTGGCCCAAGAAAGCGATCGAATCCAACCAAAACTCGCACTTCAAAAATTTAGCATAAAACTGACTGTCCCTCAGAGTCTGGAGCATTATCCTAAGGTGTTGCTCATGCTCCTCCGACTGCGGGAGTATATCAAGATGTCGTTAATAAACACAATCAAAAAGGATTCCAAATAAGGCTTGAACACTCGGTTCATCAAATCCATAAATGTTGTTGGGGCATTGGTCAACCCAAAGGATATCATCAGAAACTCAAAATGCCCATACTGCATCCAAAAAGTTGTCTTAGGGACATAGGATGCCCTAATCCTCAACTGATGGTAGCCATATTTCAAATCAATCTTCGAAAACACCTTGGCACCCTGAAGCTGATCAAACAAGCCATCAATCCTTGGCAATGGATATTTGTTCTTAATGGTGACTTTGTTCAACTGCCGATAATCTATACACATCCTCATGGACCCATCTTTTTTCTTTAAAAACAACACGGTGCACCCCATGGAGAGACACTAGGTCTAATGAAGCCCTTATCAAGAAAATCATGCAATTGTTCCTTCAATTCTTTCAACTTTGGCGGGGACATCCGGTATGGCGGAATGGAAATGGGTTGAGTGCCCGGAACCAAACCAATACAGAAGTCAATATCCCTGTTGAGTGGCATCCCCGGAAAGTCTGCAGGAAATACCTCTGGAAACTCACGAACAACAGGCACAGAATCCATTGAAGGAACCTCCGCACTAGAATCACTAACATAAGCCAAATAAGCTAAACACCCCTTCTCGACCATACGTTGAGACCTCATATGAGAGATAACCCTGCTGGTAGAATGGCCAGGAGTCCTTCTCCACTCTAATCGAGGCAACCCCGACAAGGCTAAGGTCACCGTCTTGGCGTGACAGTCCAATATAGAGTGATAAGGTGACAGCCAATCCATACTCAATATAACATCGAAGTCAACCATATTGAGAAGTAGAAGATCTACACTAGTCTCAAGACTCCCAATAGTGACCACACACAAACGATATACACCATCTACAATTATAGCATCCCCCACAGGTGTGGACACATATACAGGGGAACTTAAAGAATCACGAGACACAACCAAATATGAAGCAAAATAAGATAACACATAGGAGTAAGTAGACCCCGGATCAAATAGAACTGAAGCATCTCTAATGCAAACTGAAATAGTACATGTAATAATAGCATCGGATGACTCAGCCTCAAGCCTGGCTGGAAAAGCATAACATCGGGGCTAGGCCCCACCACCCTGAACCATATCCCTGGGACAGCCTCTAGCTGGCGGGCATCCACCTCTAACGACCTGACCTCCACCTCTAACAATCTAGCCCCTACCTTTTGCTGTCTGACCCTTGCCTCTGGCTGGGTGAGTAGGCGGTGCATCAACTTGTGCCGGAACCATGGAACGGGAACTCTGATGATGTGGAAGAACACCCAATAATCTCGGATAGGTCCTCCTGATATGCCTTAACCACCACACTCGAAACATCCATCCTTCTACTGTGGCTGTGAAAACTGAGACTGGCCCGAATGAGCAGGCTGACCACGGTAATAACTCTGAATAAGAGGTGCACTGATAGGAGCTGATGGTACACTGTAGACTGGCTTCCCAGAAGGAGGAATATAAGGACCACGACTTCCCGAAGCACTGTGGGATGCTTGAAGCGCTAAATGGAACAACCTGGGAGGATGGCCTCTACCAAAAGTGCCCCTTCCTCCAGACAAGGCACCGCTAAACCCACCAAAATGACGAGGTATTTTGTCTGACCCCTGACCTCCCTGTCCAAGTACCATCTCGACTCGCCTGGCAATATTGGCAGCCGCCTGAAAAGAAATCTCGATCCCAACCTCCTTAGACATTTGCAATCTAATAGGTTGAGCAAGTCCCTCAATAAACCTCTTCACCCTCTCTCTCTCTCTCTCTCTCTCTCTATCTCTCTCTCTCAGTAGGAAATAGAAGAATAGCATGACGGGCCAAATCCACAAAACGGGTCTGATAGTGAGTAACAGCCATACTGCCTTGCTGGAGATGCTCGAACTGACGGCGGCGCTCCTCTCTCAAGGTGATAGGCAGTAACTTCTCTAAGAAGATATGAGTGAACTAGTCCCAAGTAAGAGCAGGCGACCCAGCTGGTCTGGTCAACAAACAATCCCTCCACCATTTCTTGGCAGAACCAGTCATCTAAAAAGCAGCAAAGTCGACCCTGTTGGTCTCCAATATACCCATGTTCCGAAGAACCTCATGACAGCTGTCAATATACTCTTGGGATCCTCTGAAGTAGCACCAATTAAATCGACTAGAAAGAGTTTAGTAAACCTATCCAATCTCCACAAGGCCTCAGAAGACATAGCTGGCCCATCTCCCCTCTATACCGCAGCAACCGACTGAACTAGTCCAACTGGATGAGCTGTTGGAGTCTGATATTAGGGAGCCATCTACTCCGGAGTGTGAGTATCAAGAGTCTGGGCTCCTCCTCCAGCCAGAGAGAAGGCTGGTGCCATGGGGAATGCGCTAGTCTGGGCCACACTCTCCATAAGGCCCACCAATCAGACCAAAGCATCCTGAAGCACGGGGGTCAAAATGAACCCCTCCAAGACCTGAGCTGGTCCGGTAGGAACAGTTTGAGCTGGAACCTACTCATCGAACTCTACCCGAGGCTCCACTGCTAGGGTTGCTGCTCGGGCTCTGGACTGAGCCCTGCTCCTGCCTCTGGCACGGCCTCGGCCTCGACCTCTGCCCCTCATAAGAGCTGCTAGAGGCTCTACTTGCTGCTCAACTGAAGAATTGGTACGCGTTCTCACCATCTGTGAGAGAATAAGAGTAGGATATGTAAGGCCCCGGAGAATTTTGCTAAGCAATTTAAGATTTCGTGGTGCCAGGTAGGATAATTATATTATTTTATGTGCTATCAATATGATGGACATCAATTGGATATGGTAATAAGTGTATAAGTCATATAATAAGTAATGTAGGATGCAAGGAGAGGCCTAGGTCTAAGTCAAGTTGGAAAATTACATAATCGGCTAAAATTCCAAATAAGTTTGCACAATTCCACATTTTTGACGAGCATGTCTAAATATATATAAGGTTTTATGTGATGAGAAACCTAACAGATGAAATATTTTTGAGTCTAGTTTCTAACTCTTCAAACCGTTCATCATTTATACACTCCTACAAAATTTTATGATCAAATTATCAAAGGCTCGCATAATGCAATTCTGCGGCCATTCTGCGACCATTATGCGATTGCAGAAGTGGTTTGTAACGACCCGACCAGTTGTCTTGATCTCTAGCGCATCTTTCAACGGTTTGATGTCATGAGCAGCTTCATTTTAGGTATTATGACTTGTAGGTGTGGTCGGAATTGAATTTCGGGAAGTTCGGAGTCAAATTGGAAAGAAAATTCTTATTTCGGGAGCCTTAAGTTGGAAGAAATGACTAAGATTGGATTCTTGAGTAAACGACCTCAGAATCAGGATTCGAAGGTTCTAGCAGATTCGTATGATGATTTCAGACTTGGGCATATATTCGGATCGGGTTTTGGATGAACCAGGAACATTTCGGCGGAAATTGTAGAAGTTAGCATTTTAGAAGAAAATTCATAAGTCTGGGTTGAAATGCATTTTGGTGTTATTGATGTCCGTTTGGGATTCCGAGTCTAGGAATAGCTCGGTATGGTGATTCTGGAGTTGGGAGCGCGATCAGAAGTGAACTCGGAGGTCCGTAGGTCATTTTGAAGTCATTTGGCTAAAGATAAAAATTTGAAGGTTTTTGAGAAGTTTGACCGAGAATTTGAATTTTTGATATCGGGGTCGGATTCAAATTCTGAAAGTTGAAGCAGGTCCGTAATGCTGAATATGACTTGTGTGCAAAGTTTGGGGTCACTCGGATGTGATTTGATGGGTTTCGGCATCGGATGTAGAAGTTTGAAATTTCAAAGTTCATAGCGCTTGAATTGGAGTGCAATTCATGATTTTGACGTTGTTTGATGTGATTTGAGGCCTCGAGCGAGTTAGTATCAGGTTTTGGGACATGTTGGTATAATTTTTTAAGCTCCCGAGGTCCTCGGGTGGATTTCGGAAGGCTAACGGAGTGGATTTCAGGCCAAAATAGCTGCTGAAATTTCTGCTCCAAATCTGTTTTGGACAACAACTGATGCATCAAAGAGCTAACTTTGGAAGCGTATATATCAAAAACTATAAGGAATCTGAAATTTTACAAAATACAAAATTTGTAGCCCTTGCATTCTCGTTTTCATAAAGTTAAACCATTTATGATTTGGACATTTTATCAGTAAGTTATGATCACTTGAATATGGATGGTAGAGCAGTTTCGACAGAATTTTCTGATGCATGGAGTCGACTTTAGAATCTCATATCTCGGAATATATAAAGGTTTATATGGTTTAAGACCTATCAAATTAAAGATCTTTGAGTCTAATTTCTAAATATTCAAACTTTTTGCCATTTGGATATTTCTACAAGGAGTTATGAGCATTTTAACAGAAGGTGTACAGCAAGGGAAAATTGTAATAGGATGTACAACCTGCATAGCTCAAGGTACAAATCGATGAAGCCTCGGCAGATTGTTTTAAACACGAGTTTTGGCCCATTTCTTTCATTGGTTTGGACGATTTTGGAGAGCTCAAGGAGGGATTTTCACCAAGCAACACTAGGTAAGTGATTTCTTCCTATGTTTGAGTTAAATATGTGATATTACATGGATTTAGACATGGAAAATTAGTATAAATTTGGGATTTCTGGGGAAGACCTAGAATTTGAAATTTTGAACTTTTACCATGAATTTGAGCATGAAAATTAGAGTAAATTGTATAATTGAGTTAGTAAAGCTATGGGTAGAATTTATCTTCGAGAAATTTCGAAATCCAGGCACGTGGGCCCGAGGGCAATTTGGTCAACTTTTCGAGCGGAGTTGGAAATTATATAATTTGAATTGTTACAAGTATTAGAGTATATTTTCATTGGTTTCTCTGTTATTTGGCTAGTTTTGGCGCGTGGTGCATTGATTTGGTTCTTCGGATGGGCTTGGAAGCCGGTTATGGAACTGCGGAGCGAGGTAAGTCTCCTTTCTAACCTTGTGAGGGGGAATTATCCCAATAGGTGAACTAATTTAATATGTTCTACTATTTGTGGGGGCTACGTACGCACGAAGTGACGAGAGTCTGTGCGTAGCTACTATTATGTTTATGTCCGGGTAGTCTAGGACCCAAAAGCATGTTCTGTTTGCCGTACTTGTAATCTTACTGATGAAATTAAAATGTTTTAACCTTATCGAACTTGGAAAATGAATTTCTGGAAAAGATTTAAATACTATTTTCATGACCATTAAAAATCATTTACTTGAGTACTTGATTTTCCCGATGTAGTCGGGGTGGATTGTTGGAATGTACATGACTGAGTATGAACGCTTCGCAATTTATATTCCGCAAGCGGGGTGATTTCTTCCACTACTCTCATGGGAGCGGCCGTACGCCACGGCGGATTAATAGATGCATCTATGGTTCGAGTCGTTCGACCCTTCGGCAGTGCACAATTTACATTTATGTTGGTTGGAGCCATTCGACCTTCGGCATTGCTTGCGCATGATATTAATGGGTATTTGCTGTGACTTTACCTGATTACTGGCCTGGAAATTTTGTATTGTCAACTGAAATGATGAGGATTTTAAAATGTTAAACGTGAAAGAAATTGTTATTTTATGTCGCTACTTGTTAACTTGCCTATGATATCCATGCTTAGAGTCACCCTTGATTATATTAAATTAACCTCTAGCAAGTGTCAAATTCGACCTCTCATCACTACCTTTTTGAGGTTAGGCGGGATACTTACTAAGCACACGTTGTTTTCGTACTCATGCTACACTTGCTGTGCATTTTTATTGTACAGGTACATTCATAGCTAGTGGCCTGTGTGACGCAGTGATGTGGCTGACTTGGAGACTTAGACGAGTTGCACCATCCGGAGATGACCCGCAGCCGGCAGAGTATTCCTCAGATGTATCGTATTTATTTTAAATTTCTTGTCTAGTTTGTATTCCGGACAAGTATTGTAGTACAATGTATAATTCTTAGAAAATTTGCTCATGCACTTGTGACACCGGGTTCTGGGATGTATTTTATAAAAATGGAATATTAAACTGTCGTATTTACTTAGCGGATTTTATTCAGTTATTATGTAATAAAGTGAAAGGTAATGGTTCCAAAAATGCTAAAACAGGAAATTTAATTTAACCATTTAATGATTGGCTTGCCTGACAGTGGTGTCCGGCGCCATCACGAACTTATCGATTTTGGGTTGTGGCAACTTGGTATCAGAGCACTAGGTTCTCTTAGGTTTCACGAGTCATGAGCTAGTATAGTAGAGTCTTGCGGATCGGTACGTAGACGTCTATATTTATCTTCGAGAGGCTACAGGGATGTTAGAAGTACTTCCCTTCTTGATTCCTCATCGCGTGATTCGATTCCTTTGAGGCTTATGCCTATGTTTCTTCCTACTCAATCTTATACGTCGCGAAGCGCTTGCTATGAAACGTAGATTTAAGGAATTGAAATGGTACTACGGATATGGTGCGAGATATTTTCCATGTGTAGTTGGTTGAGGCTGTTGTTGTTGCCCTGCAGAAGAATATTATGTTGTTTCAGCTCGGTAGCTGTGTTTCTGAGAACTTTGAGGCAATGCACAGATTGTTATGATGCTTACAATTGTTTATCGCGTGGTGTTAATATGATGGTAGAATGCTTGCCCATATGTTGGGGTAATGAATGCCTTGGAGGGAGATCTTCTCAGAGCGTAATTTCAAGATTTCAGTATTTTAGTTCCGGTGGAGGAAGGGCAATTGGACTATGAATGTTCAAGTCTGGGGGATAAAATAATAAGACTTGGTGTTATCAAGCGAGGTGGAGTTTTCATCTGTGATGTGGTATCGCTGTTTTTGATCGAATAGAATGTGTTAAGTTCGTCGGTGCTATAGATTCTTCGGTTGCATGGGGTCAGAGTATTGTGAAGAAGTATTGAAGAAGCGGCTGTCAGAGACAGTGAGGTGCGATGGTTCAGTATTGGATAAGTATTGATAATGAAGGCAGCTCGAGAAAGATGATCTTCGAAGAGTTTGAAGTCGTGGTGAACTGCTGGTTTAAGAGCTACAACGAATGATATTGAATTGAGGCAGCAATTGGGCAGCATACAATGAAGGAAAAGATGTGAGAACTGCTAGGCGGTGGTTCCATTTCTAGGAGGCCAGGTGTAAGAAGATGAAGTCGAGCAGTCGCGTAGAGGGGGAGTTTGACCAAAGTGGGAGAGCGGCAGCATAATGGTGAATTAGAAGATATTGTAGCGCATTTAGTAGATGTCCATGAGGAGCGGACGGATTGGTAGAGTTGGTGAATGAGAAGACTTAGGATGGGGTATTGATGTTGTAGAGAGTGTGCAGTACAACATTGTTGGAAGGTGTCAGTTGGTGAGTTCCACAGGTGGGTTATCTCCTGTGAGTAGGTTAGCGGTTGTGTGGTTGGCAAGTTTCTGCGAGGAATTCTAGTGGTTATTCGGTAGGAGGCAAAATATGTGAATGATGCTAGATAATTTGAGTATTCAGGAAGTGCTAACAGGAGAATTTAGAAGAATTTGACGGGTTGGTTGAGCAAGGTCATGTCAGCAATGAAGAAAGAATTTCGGTGGGGTCCAGAGTGGTGCAAGGAGTAGCTTCAAGCTAAGTGGGAGAGTCCCACCGCTTGCAATTGGGCTGCAGGATTATCTTCTCATGGGGGTTGCGGATTGTCGGCGTATTGTCAAGTTATTTCAGCTAAGAGGAAAGGATTAAAATGGTAATTATGCATGGGATTTGATAAATGTGTGCAAAAGTTTGCCCTATTAGATCAGGTTAGGCTTTGGAAGATTCAGAATTTATGCTTAAGGCATAGGTGAGTTGTTAGGGTAGTGACTCAGTCACGTGCTTCATTGAAAAGGGTGTTCATGTGCTAGAAGAGCCTTGGAGTTGATTGTATTCAGGGCCAGTCAGAGTGAGTGACTCTCAATAGCGGTCCTAGTGAATTCGAAAGTTAAGAATGTGGTGTTTAAGGGTTTCAGGCATCAGTATGATTAAGAATTGAGCTTATGCAGCGTAATTTCTGAGAAAGGGAAAATGATTGGAGTGTTCTATGTTATCTTCAACATGCAGAATACCATTGGAGAAGTGAGAGAAATAAACTCCGGATTGTAGAAAGATTATCAGAAGGGTGTGAGACGGTTTGTGGGATTGAGATAGCATGGTCTCATGAGTCAAGTCCACTCGGGATGAGTGAGGATTGAGTTTGTTATGAGTTGAATAAGGTTACTATTGTTTCTGAGGCGATTAAGGATGATTAAAAGAAGATAGATTGGTTATTCATGGTTGGAATGACACATGTGCCACAGTGATCAGTTCCTTCAATGTGATTAAGTTATGCATGTGATTTGTGCCGGTGTGTGCGAGTCTTGTCGGCTGCCGTAATGGATTTATTTGGAAGCATTCAAGTATTATGGCTTGTCAGGTGTAGGCGGATCCCGGAAGGATCATGGGGGTATATACTATTCCCTGAGGATTTGCCTGTTTTGTGATTATGAGAATTCACTCGTGTGTTGTTATGGTTCTCTTGAAATGAGGTGAGAAAAGAAAAAAAAGTTTTCTATATGAAGGGGTGTTCACCCTATTAGTGGTTCAAGAGTTATGATGGAATTCCTGCGCTATCTCATATTGGCATGCAGGTGCAGTAAGCAGTATGTAATTGGAAGTAAGGATCAAGATTGCGGTTCGGTGTTGACAAGGATGTCATGAGCTCAGGTGAGCAAGAAGAAGGTATTTGAATGTCTAGAGTAAGCTGGTGTTGTCTCCAGTGTCACATGAGATCGGTGTTTGCTGAAAGAGGCTTTCACCCTGGTTCTTGATTTGTCTTACAACGTTAGTGTGGTCAGTGGTATGGATGTGAAAACTTGTTACCTCGTGGGAAAGGTCGTGGGAGAATGAACACGGGAAGATCGTATGAGTGTGACATGTAGTCACGTAATGTATTGAAGATTTAGACTGAGTATAAGGAAGTGTAATATTGCTTATGTGAGAATTTATGCTTGGGAGGCGTTCAATTCATTGTGTTGTGGATGTGGGGTGTTTGTCCCGGCTATGATGGTTATTCTTGCGTANCGCAATTATGACGAAGATTATTAGTATATTATTACTTTGAAAAAAAAAGTTACTACATTTAAAGGAATTAATTAAAAATTAACTATCGCGCTACGCAAGCGAATCCGCAATTTTAGCAAATTATTAATTAAATTAAAAATTAACTAAAGCGCGCCTACTAATTGCCTAGCGTTTAAATTAATTATTAAGGTGATTAAATAACCAGGTCATTTTAATTTAAGGGAAGTAGTTGATTTTATTAACATTGGTCATACTAGTTCTCCTATAATCATTTTTAAATTTTTTTCTTTTGCCATTTTTTTTATCTTTAACTTGAGAGACGATATATATATACATACATATATATATATATCTTCTTCTTTTTTAACATGATTGAAAAAAAATATCACCAAATAAACACCCCCCAGTACACCTTGTTTGAAAATTTAGTGAGTACATGTGACAATCTTTAAGCTATACAACCGAATTGTCAATGCTGGCATTTTAAGGTTGGCCGAGCCTACCAAATTATTGGTTTGATGGTTTCGATATCGTTTAATTAGTAACTTTGCTTGAATCCGAGATATTATTCCAACAATGGCCCCTTTACATACTACTAGCTATGTCATATAGGATTAATTATATTATTTTCCTAAAGGTCTAAAGTGAGAATTAGACTAAATAAAACTAAAAATAAATCATCTTGAAGCCCACAAACATTCAGAAATATACTAGGACTTTTACCACATATTGATTTTCTTGTTCGCCGTTTCAACGGCTCCATTGGCTTTTGGCCGGTAAAGGGTAGAATGGCGATGCATAATGTTAAATTGCTCGCATACCTCCTTCATCAAATCACTATTTAGATTGGCTGCATTGTTAGTGATAATGGTCTTTGGGATACCAAAACGATAGATGATGTTGGAATGGACAAAGTCTACCACTGATTTCTTGGTAACTGCTTTGAAAGTGGCGGCCTCCACCGTTTTAGTGAAGTAATCAATTGCAACCAAAATGAATCTATGCCCATTTGAAGCCTTTGGCTCGATTGGCCCAATAACATCCATTCCCCAAGCAACAAAGGGCTAAGGAGAGGACATGGGATGCAACTCCGAAGGTGGCGAGTGAATCAGGTCACCATGAATCTGGCATTGGTGACACTTGCGAACAAAACTGAAGAAATCTCGCTCCATAGTAAGTCAATAATACCCTGCCCGCAGAATCTTCTTCACCAAAACATATCCATTCATGTGAGGTCCACATACCCCCGAATGCACTTCTCATGGTCCGCTCAACTTTTGTGGCATCTATGCATCTTAACAAGTTCAAATCCGGTATCCTTTTGTACAAAATTTCCCCATTCAGGAAGAAACTGCTGCCGAGCCGCCTTATAGTTCTTTTTTGATCTGCCTTCGAATGCTCTGGTTATTCCCTTGTTTTCAGGAATCGTTTTATGTCATGATACCATGGTTCACCATCTGGTTCTG
>ML386602.1:32313-56349 GCA_005239525.1 Nicotiana knightiana | reverse complement strand
CCGCTTAGCCCGGCCCGCTTAGCCCGTTTGGCCCGGGCCCGGCCCGTTAGCCACCCCTAGTTTACACCAACTTGGTAAACATTCTGATTAATTTAAATTTATGTATTTTTCAGTATAATTATTGAGTAATTCAGTTTATCAGATGTGAAAATATCATTTAGAATTTTTGCTTCTATTGAAATTCAAATCCTGATCTTAATTACTTGAACATACCCTTGAATACTCATATTATTTCCAGTCACATAATTAAGATACTTACTTTAAATGATGTTGATATATTATTCAAAAATTGTTACCCCGAGTTAACCATAAGCTTATAATTCACATTTCAGAACTCTACCTGTTAGACTTTTTCGTCAATATCATAGCTCTCGTCAATCTTTATTGTTTATTTTACAATGTAAAATGGTTCATAGGAAACAAAATTCGGACTAGATGTATAACTCAGTAGCCAACACCATTAAACAAATTTAAAGACCTTAACGAAGAAGTTTTTTACTTTATTACTAACATTAATGAATTCAGAAGTAGTGGTAGGTAGGCATTGTGAAAATAGCATGTGCTAGTCAGTTTTTGGACCGATAATTAAAAAATAGTCAGCGTTTGTAAATTTATTAAAAAATAGGCACTATTTTACTGCAACACGGAAAGTTCCAGCATAATATATTGAAGAATGGTGCATTTGTGTATGAACTTCCAACATATTATGCTGGAACTCCAACACACGGAAAGTTACAGCATAATATACTGGAGAATGGAGCACCTGTGTATGAACTTCCAGCATATTGTGCTGGAACTAGGGGCGAAGCTATGCTCTTCTAAGGGTGGTCAATTGACCACCCTTCATCAAAAAATTACACAGTATATATAGGTAAAATATTAAATTTTAGAGGTATATAACATGTATTGAACACCTTTTGTCGGAGATTTTTTTTTCTTCTTTCAAGTTTGAACACTCTTGGAGAAATTTCTGGCTTCGCCATTGGCTGGAACTCCAGTATATCATGTTGGAAGTCCAATATATTATGCTGAAACTCCATTATATTATGCTGGAAGTCCAGTATATTATTCTGGAACTCTATTATTATGCTGAAATATTTTTCAAATTTTAAATAGTATTTTCATTCAAATTTATCTTTACATGAAAAGTGATTAAATTTCGATTACTTTTGAAACTGCGATTATTTTTCAATTACCATTTGTAAATCTGACTATTTTTGAATTTCACCCTTAGGCATTAGCCTTAACTTTAAATGAATGTGATTTCTTAAAGGGCCCATTTTCTTACCCATGGTCACTACTGCAACTTTCAAAAGATTTCACGGGCATGTTCTCAACGGGAATGGTTTTTGTGGAATATTTTCATTTTTTACTAACATTAAATATTATTTACTTGAACACTATAGTTATTTAGTATTTAAAGTTTAAAATTCTTATTTGATGGTGGAAATAAAAGGTTTATAATCCATTATTATTGAACTATTTGAATGTTGATAATTTATGCTTAAAATTTTAATTTAAACACTGATTTAGTGGTTTGATGTAAAAAACTCAAAATTTCATTGTTGGACCTTAGAAAGTACTGAAAAGACACCGTTTGATCGGGGATTGTGTGTGTTGGTATTTGAAAGATTTATTTCAAATTTGAGATCATTTGATAGAAATTAAAGTTGCAAATTCGAAGAACACTTTGTTAACACGATATAAAAAAAATTACACCAATCAGTAGACTTCGAGGAACAACTTAATAAATTGGTAAAGTAAATATATCATAAACTCTACCAATCTGGTAGAAAAAATCCATGAAGAGCAAAATCACGCCAGCATGATAAGTTTTAATGAACAACTTAACATATAGGTAGAGTAAATATATAATAATTCTACCAATCCTGTAGATAAACACTAAAGAGCAATAAATGTGTGCGAGTGCGAATGCGAGTGCGAGTGCGAGGACTATTTTATTAATATCGCCAATTTTGGGGGCATAAAGGCTAACGCCAATGTCACGACCCAATTTTCCTCCGTTGGGTAACGCGATGACACCTAGTCTTAGGGACTAGGTAAGCCTAGCAGTTACTGAATAACAACGATAATAAAAGGAAAACTAACAGTCTTGATATAGAATCTCAACAAAATGTACAAACTTTTCCAAAACCGGTAATGCAAGTCATAATCTCTACGAATCTTCTACAACTTCTAAGTACAATGTTTGGAACTAAATACAATATTGTATGAATAATAAATACAAAGAAGGTGACTCCGAAGCCTGCGAACGCAGCAGCAGGTTACCTTGCGTCTCCTCGGCAATCATCCACACAGCTACTACAATATATACTTGGATCTGCACACAAAAATATTCAGAAGTGTAGTATTAGCACACCACAACGGTGCCTAGTAAGTATCAAGACTAACCTCGGTGAAGTAGTGACGAGGACTAGTCAAGACACCACTGGTCTACAAGATAAATAACATGAATGTAGAAATGACCGAACGTTACACCTATCTAAGACTTCACGGAATAATTTACACCAATGACAATATAAAGCGGAAGAAAATTACAGAAATCAATCACGAAACAACACAAAAATACACAGAAAGATGGACAACAAAATAAGACAAACCGAAAGGAATCACAATACAATAGAGAACACCAATAACTCAGCTCTAGGTCAGTTTGTTCACATCGGGCCTTAGCCATTAAAAATCCATAAACTGGTGGAATCTTTAAACAACAGTTCATATGAAAAACTTTTGCAAATAAAATCATTTTACTATGGAAGAGTTTCTTTTGAAAATATATTTTCTCCAAAAGTAGATATAAGTATATTTAATAGAGAGAATTACGTAAAACATAGTTTCTTTCAAAATACGAAACTTCCAAAAGATGCTTTCCCAATAAATGACTTCCAATTATCATTTTAGGCAAGACTAGTGCTTTTCAAATATACCTTCGATGTAAAAGTCATTCAAATATAATCATTTCAAAACCATTGCTTTTTCAATAATACTTTTCAATAAAATCCCTTGATCAAAATCTCCTTTATCCACCGGAACTCAGTCCGTAATTCAGAAATTGCCATGCAGTACAGGAGGAATATCAAATCTTGTCAATAAATGCAGTAAATAGCAAACAGGAACAACATAAATAATAATGCATAAATACGGCATGAAATGTCCCCTCGTGCTAAAATAACATAAACACGGCACAGAATGTCCCCTCGTGCTAAATAACATAAACACGGCATGGAATGTCCCCTCGTGCTAACATAACATAACATGACACGAAATGTCCTCTCGTGCTAAATAACATAAACACAGCACGGAATGTCCCCTCGTGCTAACATAACATAATATGGAACGGAATGTCCCCTTGTGCGAAATAACATAAACATGGCACGGAATGTCCCCTCGTGCTAACATAACATAACATGGCACGGAACGTCCCCTCGTGCTAAATAACATAAACACGGCATGGAATGTCCCCTCGTGCTAACATAACATAACATGGCACGGAATTTCCCCTCGTGCTAAATAAAATAAACACGACACGAAATGTCCCCTCGTGCTAACATAACATAACATGGCACGGAACGTCCCCTCGTGCTAAATAACATAAACATGGCACGAAATGTCCCCTCGTGCTAACATAACATAACATGGCACGGAACGTCCCCTCGTGCTAAATAACATAAACATGGCACGAAATGTCCCCTCGTGCTAACATAACATAAGATGGCACAAAATGTCCCCTCGTGCTAACATAACATTACATGGCACGGAATGTCCCCTCGTGCTAAATAACATAAACATGGCACAGAATGTCCCCTCGTGCTAACATAACATAACATGGCACGGAATCACCCTTCGTACTTTTACACTCTCATCCTCACAATACATGGCATCACCCTCCGTGTTTTACACTCTTCCTCACCCAAACAATATCAAGAACAATAGTTTGGCAAGGAAAAACCAACAATATGACCCATAAATCACCACATCCCGGCAAGGGAATCAACAATACAAACAATATCATTAACATCATAACCAGTAATAGAAACCACAACATTCCAGCAAGGGAGTCAACAATACAAACAATATCATTAACAACATAAACAATAATAGAAACCATCACATCCCGACAAGGGAGTCAACAATACAAACAATATCATTAACAACATAAACAATAATAGAAACCATCACATCCCGACAAGGGAGTCAACAATACAAACCATATCATTAAAAACATAAACAGTAACAGAAACCATAACATCTCAGCAAGGGAAACGACTATAACCAATCTCACCTAAAAAGTTAACTTCACGGAATAAAACTCAGCTTAAACAAAGGCCCAGTAATAGGCAACATAAGGAAATACCAATAACATAAATGTCTAACAATTAGACCTAAGTGGAACTTAAGGTAATAGTCATATAAATCACAATGTAAGACTCACGGGCATGCTTGACTCCAACGAATAGATGGTCCAACTACGACTAGTCAACTATAAGGCTAGATGACACTAATTATAGTCAATTAGGCAAGCTAGGAAGAAAATATAGCATGATGATAAGAGAAGTAGAATATTCAGTTAAGTCAAGTAAAGTCAAATAGCCAACGAAGGAATCTAAAAACAAGTAATTCTAATTTAAACATGAAAAGATGAAATTAACAACCAAGGATTCAAATGTAACAATTACAAATCATACCCAGGTAATATAAGAACCTACGAATCCTAAAAGGCCAATCTAATTGCAAATAAGTTAGAGTACACACTCGTCACCTCGCATACTCGGACTACAATCAACAAGGAAGACTCAATCCTATAGAGTAGTTTCCCCACACAAGGTTAGGCAAGATACTTATCTCAAAGACGACAACCCGACACCCAAAAATAGACTTCTCGGGCAAAAAGACCTCCGAACGGCTCAAAATCAACTAAAACAATTTCAAAATACACATAAAACGTATAAGGAATTATCCCGAACAATAAAGTTTCAAACTTTACAAAATTATGAAAAATCGACCCAAAAGTCGACCCCCGGGCCCGCACCTCGGAACCCAATAAAATTTACAAATTTTGATTACCCAGTCTGATACGAGTTCACCCATATTAAATTTATCCAATTCCGATAACATTTGGTCTTCCAAATCATGATTTTACATTTTTGAAGTTTTCTTTCAAAACCCACAACTTCCTCAACCCAAAACACAATTTAAATGATGGAAACAAGAACTAATTCATGAAATATAATTAATTCTAGTGGAAGAACACTTACCCATTCAATTTGTGTGAAAAACCCTCAAAGAATCGCCCAAAACCGAGTTCTAGAAGTCAAAATATGTCAAAAATGGTGAAACTCCGATTTTTGGTAAACTTATATTCTGCTCAGGTGCTTTGTTCATTGCGATCGCGGAAAATGAGACGCGATCGCGTAGAAGGAGATGGTTACTGGCTTAAAATTCTCTACGCGATTGCGGAATAAATTATGCGATCGCGTATAAGGAGTAGGTTATCTTGTGCGATCGCGAATGCAGTTACGCGAACGCGAAGAGGAAAAAAGGTGGCTGCCTGGATTGTACTACGAGATCACGAAGATGCTCATGCAAACGCGGAAGGGAAAAAGGTGGAGCTACGTGATCGCGAAGAGGAAATTTTGGGCGACCAACAAAGACACATCGCGATCGCGAAGGAAGCACTGCGATCGTGATGAAGGACTTCAGACACTAGAAGACAACAGTTCAAAGTTGGAAGAAAATGACTCGTAGCCCATCCGAAACACACCCGAGGCCCCCGGGACCCCGTCTAATCACAGAAACAAGTCATATGACCTAACACGGACTCGCTCGAGGTTTAAAACCACATAAAAGAACACTAAAACGATGAATTAAACCAAAAATCAATTAAATTCCTCAAAACTTCTTTAACATCAAATTTTCAATTAAGGTCCGAATCACATCTAATGAAGTCCGTTTCTTCCAAACTTTACAGATATGACACAAATATTATCTCAAACTTGTACCGGGCTCCAGAACCAAGATACCGGCCCGATGCCACATGTTTCACATAGAATTTCATTTTCAAAATCTCTTATATTTTTCAGAAAATAATTTCTTTTAAAAATTTATTTCTCGGACTTGGGACCTCGAAATTCGATTCAGGACATACGCCCAAGTCTCATATTTTCCTACGGATCCTCCGGGACCGTCAAATCATTGGTCCGAGTCTGTTTACCAAAAACGTTGACCGAAGTCAACTTTATTCAAATTTCTAATACACAATAATCATTTTTATCAGTTTTCCACATAAAGGCTTCCCAGCTACACGTCCGGGCTACACACGCGAATCGAGGTGAGATAGAAGGAGGTTTTCACGACCTCGGATCACAGAATTAACTAGAAAAATACAGGATGACCTTTTGGGTCATCACAATCTCCCCCTCTTAAACAAACGTTCGTCCTCAAACGTGCCAAGATTCACCTTGAACTCATCCAATCACTGATTGTATACTTCAAACACATAATCGCGGGTGATCCCACATCACCCCAACTCACATAAGCCCGATGAAACAATCACAACCGTAACATAGCCTTCACCTCACCACCGGTAAGCCTCATACCTCTACTTCTCACCCTCGACTTATTTACAAAAGACCCGATTCTAAATCCATGTCCGGCATTAGCCTTAACCAGCTGCATCAACTCATGACTACACCCCTAAGGCACGACCACACAACCTAGCATATCATACATAGGCTCAAATAATACTTGTGATCACAATAGATGTCCGAAATCAACTCAACATTGGCAATAAGCCCCTCATCTGAAAGAACTCTGTTTCCAAGCCACGTAGTACTGATAATGATGCAATAAACACGAAGACCTCATTATTAGGCACCCGAAACACCGAGCCACTACTACCACTACTGGGCACACATCCGCAAACTAAAGTAAAGAAACACATCCGAAATGACTGAATATGAAAATAGAAACATATAAAGGAACTATCAAACAAGCCCATAGGCACAACTCTCTATCAATACTGACTTGCCAAAAGCAATATAACAAGGAAGAAGCAAATCATATGAACAAACCACAAGAATTCCATCCTGATAAAAATTTCCACCGCGGTACTCAGCCCGGTCTAAATATATCAAATCACAAATATCACGAGGACCTCGCCCTCAACTCTGAAACACATACCGGAAATATATCATACCAATTGAAATTCCTCCACTAATTCATCTCAGCTGATAAAATCATAACGGTAGCTGATCTCACATTTTAATAGGGTATCAAATCACAACTCGTAAACAAAATACTCAGGAAAATCACATGAAGCTTACCACGAAGAACAACAAGGACTCACTTCCAGTTTCACCACTATCAAGAATGAAATAAACAACGATAGACACGTGCCACTACTCATAGAATCTCCCAACAGGAGCAAACACAAAATGGAGTGCAAAACATGGAACTCACTCATAAATGAAGCAACAAATAAGGGAACTCGTCCCAACCAGCAGAACTATAATGAATTGGTTCCCCTCTACAACACATCAAAACATACTTGGGTGACAATATCTGGCACAACGGCCTCTATTTTACTATATGAAACACAACATGGTTGGGGTCTCCCCCTCTTAGGCGCCCTCTACTCACCTGAATACCCTGCTACCACATACCTACCTGAATCCTGGGACAACCTCTCACCCTGTTGCTAACATCTCCACACTGAAAAAAATCTCGCTGCCAACATGGCTGTGGAAAGACACACAATACGAATCCTCTGGGACCCATGAGTACCTGAAATCCCATGCGAAGCTGGTAATGCAAACTGAATTGGTTGACCCACAAAACTTCTACCGTGCCGTACCTTGCCTCCATAATACGGACCAGTAGATTCCTCCAATCTACGAGGCCTCATTGACTCCCTAAACTCTCTCCTTGATCTCGTCTGTCCTCTTGCTCCCGGTCCCATACGCTCTCTAAGCGGTGAGCGATCCTCACTACCTGCTGAAACTAGGCATCCAACTCTAACTCTCGAGTCCCGCTGAACCGAATATCATGCCTGAATCTCCCAAATGACTCTATGAACTCATATCCTAACTGAAGCAACCAAGCGAAGTGCATGTCTGGCCAACTTACTAAATCTAACGGCATGCTCCAATAGTGCCACGGTGCCCTGACGCAACTACTCAAACTCCGCGCGTCGTACATCCCGAAGGAACTGAGGTGCAACCTCCCTCAACGCATCTCCAAAAATTGAATCCATGCTAGTGAAGCTAACTCGGCCAGGTGACCCCACTCATATGACGTCACTACTGATCAACCCACTACTCTGGACCTGAGACGTGACAAAAGCAATCTCGCTCGTCTCCACAATACCCGAAGTACGAAGAATATAATGACACTCCTCCAGGAAGCCCTAGGCATCATCTGCCGCTAATCCACTGAAAGATATAAGGATGATACTTTCTGTACCTCTCAAGTCCAAGGTATTCTTCCTCCGAGGCTACTGTCCTAACCACAGGCTGAACTGAAACCACATGTCGTGTTGCCATAACAACTGGAACCTGACCAATATGATCTCGCTACTTTGGAGTGGAGATGGTGGGAGTCTGAACTCCTCCCCTGATCTGGGAAGCTACTGGTGCACTAGAATAAACCCTACCTGGGTCAATGTACCACTTATACTCAAAACTGCGCTCAGGTCTCCTGAAATCCGGGGTAGCAACAGGCACCCCCAGTACCTGTCCCCCAACTAGAACTACTGGCAACTCTTCAATGGCTGCTCTGGTAGGCATCTTAACTATGGCACGTGCTCCTTGTTGGCCTTTGTCTCTGACCCTTGCGACATTTGCTTCAGAGTAACATCATCAGGAATCGCAGCTCGTGTTCTCACCGTCGATGAGAGAATGGATCGATAATTTCAAACTTCATGATCAACGAATTCGCACGATAGGAATGAAGGAAGTGAAGTTGTCCTAATAGTTTCGTAGCCTCTCAAAGATAAGTACAGACGTCTCTGTACTGATCCGCAAGACTCTACTAAACTCGCTTATGACTTGTAGAACCTATGAACCTAGTGTTCTGATACCAACTTGTCACGACCCAATTTTCCTCCGTTGGGTATAGTGATGGAACCTAGTCTTAGGGACTAGGTAAGCCTAACAGTTACTGAATAACAACAATAATAAAAGGAAAACTAACAGTCTTGATATAGAATCTCAACAGAATGTACCAAACTTTCCCAAAACCAGTAATACAAGTCATAAGCTCTACGAATCTTCTACAACTTCTAAGTACACTGTTTGGAACTAAATACAACAGTGTATGAATAATAAATACAAAGAAGGTGACTCCGAAGCCTGCGAACGCAGCAGCAGGTTACCTTGCGTCTCCTCGGTAATCATCCACACAATTACTACAATATATACCTGGATCTGCACACAAAGATGTGTAGAAGTGTAGTATGAGCACACCACAGTGGTGCCCAGTAAGTATCAAGACTAACCTCGGTAGAGTAGTGATGAGGACTAGTCAAGACACCACTGGTCTACAAGATAAATAACATGAATGTAGAAACGACCGAACGTTACACCTATCTAAGACTTCACGGAATAATTTACAATAATGACAATACAAAGCGGAAGGAAATTACAGAAATCAATCACCAAACAGCACAAAAATACATAGAAAGATGGACAACAAAACAAGCCAAACTGAAAGGAATCATAATACAATAGAGAACACCAATAACTCAGCTCTACGTCGATTTGTTCACATCGGGACTTAGCCATTAAAAATCCATAAACTGGTGGAAATCTTTAAACAACAGTTCATATGAAATTTTTTTACAAATAAAATCATTTTAGTATGGAAGAATTTCCTTTGAAAACATACTTTCCCCAAAAGTAGATATAAGTATACTTAATAGGAGGATTACGTAAAACATAGTTTCTTTCAAAATACGAAACTTCCCAAAGATGCTTTCCCAATAAATGACTTCTGTCACGACCCAAAATCCATTAAGGTCGTGATGGCGCCGGACCCTACTGTCAGGCAAGACAACACTTAATAAATAAATTAAATCTTTATGTTAAAATTCTCGAAGTCATTCCTTTTTCATTTTATTAAATAATAATTAGTGAACTTCCACTGAGTAAACAATAGTATCTTAACAAATTTGAATAGTGAATAAATCCCATGATTTCCCAGAACCCGGTGTCACAAGTGCATGCGAATTTTTTTTAGGAATTATACATTGTACTACAATACTTGTCCGGAATACAAACTGGACAAGAAATTTAAAATAAATACAATACATCTGAGGAAGACACTACCGTCTGCGGATCGTCTCCGGATGGTGCAGCTCGTCTAAGTCTCCAAGTCAGCCACATCACTGCGTCAAATAGGGCCACTAGCTATGAATGTACCTGTGCAATAAAAATACACAACAAGTGTAGCATGAGTACGAAAACAACGTATACTTAGTAAGTATCCTGCCTAACCTCGAAGAGGTAGTGACGAGAGGTCGAATTTGACACTTGCTAGAGGTCAATTTAATATAATCAAGGGAGACTCTAAGCATGGATATCATAGACAAGTTAACAAGTAGCGACAATAGATAGCAACTTCTTTCACGTTTAACATTTGAAAATCCTCATCATTTCAGTTGACAATATAAAATTTCAGGCCAGTAATAAGGTAAAAATCACAGCAAATACGCAGTAATATCATGCGCAAGCAATGCCGAGGGTCGAGCTGCCCGAACCAACATAAATGTAAACTGTGCACTGCCAAAGGATCGAACGGCTTGAACCATGAGAGTAGTGGAAGAAATCACCCCGATCGCAGAATATAAATTGCGAAGCGGTCACACACAGTCATGCACATTCCAACAATCCACGCCGACTACATCGGGAAAATCAAGTACTCAAATAAATGACAATTTCTATTTTAATGGTCATGAACATAGTATTTAAATCTTTTCCAAAAATTCATTTTCCAAGTTCGATAAGGTTAAAACATTTTAATTTCATCAATAAGATTACAAGTACGACAAATAGAACATGCTTTTGGGTCCTAGACTACCCGGACATAAACGTAATAGTAGCTACGCACGGACTCTCGTCACTTCGTGCGTATGTATCCCCCACAAATAGTAGCACATATTAAATTATTTCACCTATGGGGACAATTCCCCCTCACAAGGTTAGAAAGGAGACTTACCTCGCTCCAAGATTCCATAACTGGCTTCCAAGCCCTTCCGACGACTCCAATTGATGCATTACGCTCCAAAACTATTCAAATAATGGGCAAACCAATACAACTTCACTGTAATACTTGTAACAATTCAAATTATATAAGTTCCCAACTCCGCTCGAAAAGTTGACCAAAATGCCCTCGGGCCCACGTGCCCGGATTCCGAAATTTCTCGGAGATAAATTCTACCTATAGTTTTACTAACTCAATTATACAATTTACTCTAATTTTCATGCTCAAATTCATGGTAAAAGTCCAAAATCCCAAAGTCTAGGTACTCCTTGAGCTCTCCAAAATCGTCCAAATCAAATGAAAGAAATGAAAGAAATGGGCCAAAACTCGTGTTTAAAATAATCTGCCCAGACTTCATCGAGTTGTACCTTGCGCTGTGCAGGTTGTACATCATATTATAATTTTTCCTTGCTGTATACCTTCTGTTAAAACGTCCATAACTCCTTGTAAAAATATCCAAATGACAAACGGTTTGAATATTTAGAAACTAGACTCGAAGATGTTTAATTTGATAGGTCTTACACCATATAAATCTTTATATATTCCGAGATATGAGCTTCTAAAGTCGGCTACATACATCAGAAAATTTTGTCGAAACTGCTCCACCAGCTATCTTCAATCAATCATAAATTTCTGATAAAATGTCCAAATCATTAATGGTTTAACTTTCTGGAAACTCGAATTTAAGGACTACAACTTTTCTGTTTTGCAAATTTTCAGAATCCTTATATATTTCGAGATATAAGCTTCTAAATTCAGCTCTGCGATTGCACTAGTTGCTGTCAAAACAGCTTTCTGCAGAAAATTTCAGCAACTCTTTGGTCCGAAATTCATTCCGTTAACCTTCCAAAATCCACCCGAGTCCCTCGGGACCTTAACCAATTATACCAACATGTCCCAAAATATGATACAAACTCGCTCGAGGTCTCAAATCACATCAAACAACGTCGAAATCATGATTCGCATCCAATTCAAGCTTTATGAACTTTGAAATTTCAAACTTCTATATCCGATGTCGAAACCTATTAAATCACGTCCGATTGACCCCAAATTTTGCACACAAGTCATATTCGACCTTATGGAACTGCTCCAACTTTCGGAATTGGAATTCGACCCCGATATCAAAAAGTCAAACTCTCGGTCAAACTTCTCAAAAACCTTCAAATTTCTATCTTTAGCCAAATGACTTCAAAATGACCTACGGACCTCCGAATTCACTTCTGATCACGCTCCCATCTCCAGAATCACCATATGGAGCTATTCCCATATTTAGAATCCCAAACAGACATCAATAATACCAAAATGCACTTCAACCCAGACTTATGAAATTCCTTCTAAAATGCTAACTTCCCCAATATACGCCGAAATGCTCCCGGATTATTGAAAACCCGATCCGGACATACGCCCCAGTCCGAAATCGTCATACGAACCTACTCGAACCTTTAGATCCTGATTCCGAGGTTGTTTAATCCAAATTCCAGTCTTAGTTGATTCTTCCAACTTAAGGCTTCTGAAATGAGAATTTTCTTTCCAATTTGACTCCAAACTTCCCAAGATTCAATTCCCACCACACCTACAAGTCATAATACCTGAAACAAATCTGCTCATGACTTCAAATCGCTAAACGATGCGCTAGAGCTCAAGACGACCGGTCGGGTCGTTACAACTTCCAATTATCATTTTAGGAAAGACTAGTGCTTTTCAAATATACATTCAATGTAAAAGTCATTCAAATATAATCATTTCAAAACCATTTCTTTTTCAATAATACTTTTCAATAAAATCCCTTGATCAAAATCTCCTCAAGATTTATCCACCAGAACTCAGTCCGTAACTCAGAAATTGATATCAAATCTTGCCAATAAATGTAGTAAATAGCAAACAGTAACAACAGAAATAATAATGCATAAATACTACACGGTTTCCCCTCGTACTAAAATAACATAAACACGGCACGGAATGTCCCCTCGTGCTAAATAACATAAACACGGCACGAAATGTACCCTCGTGCTAACATAACATAACATAACATGGCACGGAATATCCCATCGTGCTAAATAACATAAACACGGCACGAAATATCCCCTCGTGCTAACATAACATAACATGGCACGGAATATCCCCTCGTGCTAAATAACATAAACATGGCACGGAATGTCCCATCGTGCTAACATAACATAACATGGCACGAAATGTCCCCTCGTGCTAAATAACATAAACACGGCACGGAATGTCCCCTCGTTCTAACATAACATAACATGGCACGGAATGTCCCCTCGTGCTAAATAACAGAAACATGGCACGGAATGTCCCCTCGTGCTAATATAACATAAACTGGCACGAAATTTCCCCTCGTGCTAACATAACATAACATGGCACAGAATGTCCCCTCGTGCTAAATAACATAAACATGGCACAGAATGTCCCCTCGTGCTAACATAACATAACATTGCACGGAATCACCCTTCGTGCTTTTACACTCTCATCCTCACAATACACGGCATCACCCTTCGTTCTTTACACTCTTCCTCACCCAAACAATATCAAGAATAACAGTTTGGCAAGGAAAAACCAACAATATGACCCATAAATCACCACATCCCGGCAAGGGTGTCAACAATACAAACAATACCATTAACATCATAACCAGTAATAGAAACCACAACATTCCAGCAAGGGAGTCAACAATACAAACAATATCATTAACATCATAAACACTAATAGAAACCATCACATCCCGACAAGGGATTCAACAATACAAACCATATCAATAACATCATAAACAGTAACAGAAACCATAACATCTCGGCAAGGGAAACGACTATAACCAATCTCACCTAAAAAGTTAACTTCAAGGAATAAAACTCAGCTTAAACAAAGGCCCAGTAATAGGCAACATCAAGGAAATACTAATAACATAAATGTCTAACAATTAGACCTAAGTGGCACTTAAGGTAATAGTCATATATATCACAATGTAAGACTCACAAGCATGCTTGACTCCAACGAATAGATGTTCCAACTACGGCTAGTCAACTATAAGGCTAGGTGACACTAATTATAGTCAATTAGGCAAGCTAGGAAGAAAATATAGCATGATGATAAGAGAAGTAGAATATTCATATAAGTCAAGTAAAGTCAAATAGCCAACGAAGGAATCCAAAAACAAGTAATTCTAATTTAAACATGAAGAGATGAAATTAACAACCAAGGATTCAAATGTAACAATTACAAATCATACCCAGGTAGTATAAGAACCTACGAATCCTAAAAGGCCAATCTAATTGCAAATAAGTTAGAGTACACACTTGTCACCTCGCATACTCGGACTACAATTAACAAAGAAGACTCAATCCTAAGGGGTAGTTCTCCCACACAAGGTTAGGAAGGATACTTACCTCAAAGACGATAACCACCCGGTACTCAAAAATAGAATACTCGGGCGAAAAGACCTCCGAACGGCTCAAAATCAACTAAAAAAAATTTCAAAATACATATAAAATGTATAAGGAACTATCCCGAACAATAAAGTTTCAAACTTTACAAAATTATGAAAAATCGACCCAAAAGTCGACCCCCGGGACCGCGCCTCGGAACCCGACAAATTTTACAAATTCCAATTACCCATTCCGATACGAGTTCACCCATACTAAATTTATCCAATTCCGATAACATTTGGTCTTTCAAATCATGATTTTACATTTTTAAAGTTTTCTTTCAAAACCCACAACTTCCTCAACCCAAAATACAATTTAAATGATGGAAACAAGAACTAATTCATGAAATATAATTAATTCTAGTGGAAGAACACTTACCCATTCGATTTGTGTGAAAAACCCTCAAAGCACCGCCCGAAACCGAGTTCTAGAAGTCAAAATATGTCAAAAATGGTGAAACCCCAATTTTTGGTAAACTTATATTCTGCCCAGGTGCTTTGTTCATCGCGATCACGGAAAACGAGCCGTGATCGCGTAGAAGGAGATGGTTACTGGCTTAAAATTCTCTACGCGATCACGGAATAACTTATGCAATCGCGTATAAGGAGTAGGTTATCTTCTGCGATCGCGAAAGCAGTTATGCGAACGCGAAGAGGAAAAAGGAAGGCTGCCTGGATTGTACTACGTGATCGCAAAGATGCTCACGCGAACGCGGAAGGGAAAAAGGTGGAGCTACGCGATCGCGAAGGCCTTTACTCAATCGCGAAGAGGAAATTTTCGGCGACCAGAAAAGACACATCACGATCGCGAAAGAAGCACTGCGATCGTAATGAAGGACTTCAGACACAAGAAGACAGCAGTTCAAAGTATGAAGAAAATGACCCGTAGCCCATCCGAAATACACCCGAGGCCCCAGGACCTCGTCTAATCACACAAACAAGTCATATAACCTAACACGAACTTGCTCGAGGTTTCAAACCACACAAAACAACACTAAAAGGATGAATTAAACCGAAAATCAATGAAATTCCTCAAAACTTTTAAACATCAAATTTTGCAATTAAGGTCCGAATCACATCTAATGAAGTCTGTTTCTTGCCAAACTTTACAAATATGACACAAATATTATCTCGAACCTGTACCGGGCTCCAGAACCAAGATACGGGCCCGATACAACAGGTTTCACATAGAATTTCATTCAAAATCTCTTATATTTTTCAGAAAATAATTTCTTTTAAAAATTCATTTCTCGGACTTGGGACCTCGGAATTCGATTCCAGGCATACGCCCAAGTCCCATATTTTCCTACGGACCCTCCGGGACCATCAAATCATGGGTCTGGGTCCATTTAATAAAAACGTTGACCGAAGTCAACTTTATTCAAATTTCTAATACAAAATTATCATTTTATTAGTTTTTCACATAAATGCTTCCCGGCTACACGCCCGGGCTGCGCATGCAAATCAAGGTGAGATAGAAGGAGGTTTTCACGACCTCGGATCACAGAATTAGCTAAAAAAATACGGGATGACCTTTTGGGTCATCAAAACCAATCCCTTTTGGGCCCGTTCCTATCAATCTATATATTACTTGTAACGCAGAGATTTGTACAAACAAGATCATTAGAGACGTAAATATTGCATGAGGTGCCCTATTTGGTCGCCCCCTTTTAACCTATACCCATTTTATTTTTTTGTTTGCATCCATACCCTTTTTTTTGTTAAAAGCGTTTTAAAAAGATGATTTTGGCCTTCAGGACTATTGACAAAACTGTAGACTGCAGGACAAAACTTCAGCATGTTTTGGCATGAAGTTTTAGCACATGAACCGAATAACTTAAGTATGTTTAGTTTGAAGTTTTAGCAAATGAACTAAATAACTTAAGCATGTTTAGTCTGAAGTTTTAGCAAATGAACTAAATAACTTAAGCATGTTTAGTTTGAAGTTTTATCAATGAACTAAATAACTTAAGTATAATGATCTAAATAACTTAAGCATGTTTAGTATGAAGTTTTAGCAAATGAACTAAATAACTACAACATGCATTGACAAAAACTCATTAGAAAATTACATACTGTAAGACAAAAACTTAAGCATGTTTAGTATGAAGTTTTCGCAAATGAACTAAATAACTTCAGCATGTTTCAACAGAAGTTTTAGCAAATGAACTAAATAACTTCAACATGTATTAGCAAAAACTCACTAGCAAAAACTCATGACAAAAATGTAGATTGCAGGATAAATAACTTCATCATGCATTAGCATGAAATTTTAGCTTCAATGTAAAACAACTTCATGCTATATTAGCATGGAGTTTTAGCTTCAACATGAAACAACTTCATGCTAATTAGCATGAAGTTTTAGATTCAAGGTGAAATAAATTTATGCAAGTGTTTGTGCATTAAGGTTGCTCTAGTTTCTTCACTGCTTCTTAAATGTTTCTTACCAAACTTAGAATTAGATTTTAGATATTTATGTAAAAGCTATACTATGTGCATCGAAAAAAAAGACTATAAGAAAGAGGGTTTAAATCCATGACTTTTAGGTACCATAGAGACAGGTGAAGACCAAGATAGTACGATTTATCAGGGGTGTAATTGTCATATTATTACAGATATTTTGCCAGCTAGCTACCAAATCAATAATTTATAAAAATAGGGTACAGGTTAAAAGGTGGCACAAATATAGGGTGCGGATGCAAATCCCCCATTAGAGACTTACACTTCACAAGTTATGCCGGGGCATAACTTAAAAACAATATTCATTAGATCTATCTTATATTATTCACAATATTTCAATGGATTGGTAAAATTTCCCTTGCACAAGTTATGATAGGCAACGCATAACTTTGCAGAAGTTCTACCGAATGGGACAAAATTACCTTGTTAATGAGTTATACTAGATGGAAATAACTTAGGTACAAATTCTTCAAAAGTTCCATAGGATGTGAAATCATGTGTTGTTCCATTATTCACAAGTTTTGAAAATTGGTAAGACTTAGTACTATCTTCACTACCTATCTTGTTAAATTGTTCACAAGTCTTACCGAATTAGAAAAACATTCCTATATTGTTCAATTGCTGATAAATTTTGTCAAACTAACAAGACTTGATGCTATCTTCATTCGATCTTTCTTGTTAAATAGTTCACAAGTTTGATCGAATTTATAAAACTTGCATGTATCGTTAAATTATTCATTTTTCTAATTAATTTTTTCTATTCAAGTTATAATTAATGAAGCATAAAATTTACACTTATATGTAAAGCAAAAGCTGTTGATTTCAAATATTTTTGTAATCAAATTGCTTGTTTTCCAGATACATAAAATATAATTATGTATCAACAAAAGAGAGATAAGGAACTATGATAAGATTGAGTGAGTAGTGAGATATGTAGAAAATTCGCGTATGAAGTTTGACATCAAACTTTCAACATTTTCTTCTGAAGTTTGGCTTCCCTAGGCTAAATTTTCTACATTTTTCGCTAAACTTCAGGCACTTATGCATGAAGTATGAATTTCAAGTGAATAATTTTTAACCTAAAATTATCAACTTCATCTTAGAATTTCGACAATGCAATATACGATTCCAAATATAATATAGAACAAACCTCAATTATCAATTTTTCAAAACAACAGTAAATCTAATAAATTTAGTTTATCATCTTCAAGCACTTTTCAAAAACCTTCAATGGGAATTTTTTTTTGAATTTATCACGCATTGTCTAGTTCTTTTATATAATGAGCTACAAGTAGGACTGCTCAAAACTGAACCGTAACTGCTAATCAACCGAAAAAGGTTTATTGACTTATTGGTATCGGGTTATTGGGGTAACAATTGGTGAATGGATTAAAATTTTATAATTAACGACTTAGCAGTTTGGGGGCGGATTATTCAATTTTCTTATCGGATAAACCATTAACCCGTTAAATTTTTTATATTTATACTATTATTGTCACGACCCAAAATCCTATGAAAGGTCATGATGGCGCCGGACACCTCTGTCAGTCAAGCCAACACTAAAAGTTAATTAAATTTCTATTTTAGTATTTTGAAATCATTACTTTTCATTACATTATATAATAATCAATAAACTATACTAAGTAAATAATGATGTCTTAACAAATTTAATGTAACGACCCGACCGGTTATTTTAAGATCTAGCGCATCGTTTAGCAGTTTGAGGCCGTGATCAACTTCGTTTCAGGTATTATGACACGTGGGTGTGGTCAGAATTGAATTTCGGAAAGTTTAGAGTTGATTTGGAAAGAAAATTCTCAATGCGGAAGCCTTAAGTTAGAAGGATCAACTAAGATTAGAATTTTGAGTAAACGATCCCGAATCAGGATTTGAAGGTTCCTGTAGGTTCATATGATGATTTCGGACTTGGACGTATGTTCGGATCGGGTTTTGGATAACCCGGGAGCGTTTCGGCGTATATTATGGAAGATAACATTTTAGAAGAATTTCATAAATTTGGGATGTAAGGCATTTCAGAGTTTTTGATGTCCGTTTGGGATTCCGAGCCTGGGAATAGCTTCGTATGGTGATTCTGGAGTTGGTAGCGCGATGGGAAGTGAATTCGGATGCCCGTAGGTCATTTTAAAGTCATATGGCTAAAGATAGAAATTTGACGATTTTTGAAAAATCCGACCGGGAGTGGAAATTTTTATATCAAGGTCAGAATGCGATTCCGAAAGTTGGAACAGGTTCGTAATATCTAATATGACTTATGTGCAAAATTTGAGGTCAATTGGACGTGATTTGATAGGTTTCGGCATCAAATGTGGAAGTTTGAAAGTTCTAAGTTCATTAAGCTTGAATTGGGCTGCGATTCGTGATTTCGATGTTGTTTAAGGTGATTTCAAGGCTCGACTAAGTTCGAATGAGGTATTGGGACTGGTTGGTAGTTTTGGTTGAGGTCCCGGGGGCCTCAGGCGTGTTTCAGATGCTCAACGGGTCGATTCTTCCCTTGTGAGGATTGCTGGTTTTCTGGTGTGAGTGCAACAGGTTTTTACTCTATGCGATCGCGTGAGAGGATATGCATCGCATAGAAGGATTTGTGAGGCTACTGATTTTGGCTTGTGCGATCGCAGGTAGGTGTATGCGATCTCACAGTAGAGGAAATGTGATGGGTTCTGTTTTGTCCTATGCGAACGTAAGGGGGAGCTGCGATCGCGGAGAAGGAAGTTTGGAGGGAGCTCATTGGTTTGTCATTTTTTGGATAGTTTCGGAGCATTGTGCAACGTTTTGAGTCATCAGAAGGGCTTGGAGGCCGGTTATGGAATTTCAGAGCGAGGTAAGTTTCCTTTCTAACTTTGTGAGGGGGAATTGTCCTCATAGATGAACTAAATGAATACATGCTATTATTTGCGGGGGCTACGTACGCACGAGGTGACGGGAGTCCGTGCGTAGCTACTATTATTCCATGTCCGGGTAGTCTAGGACCCACTAGCATGCTTTACTTGTTGTACTTGTGACCTTGTCAATAAAATATCATGTGATGCTTTCAATTAGTATCTAAATCTGTGAGAAGGATAGAGTTTACTTTTCTTAATCACCTAGAAGGAGAATTGATTCTTTCTTGGATAATTGTGTTTCAGATAAATCTATAGAGTTTGGAACCCTGTCGAAATTGGCGAGTAAATCTCCAGAAAGGTTTTAAATACTATTCTCATGTTTATTAAACGGAGAATTTTATCACTTCATTGAACAACTAATTTTCCTGATAAAAATGTGGTATATTGGTGTGAATATGTGTAACTTTGGGTGCCTGAGTCGCATGTATGATTCGCGAGCAGGATGACCCTGTATTTATGTATATTTGTACGGGGACCCGAATCGCAGGTATGATTCGCGAGCTAGATAGCCCTAGTATTATGTTAACCGCGTCGCATGTTCGATTCGCGAGTGGGGCAGATAGATGCTTCTACGGTTCGGGCCGTTCGACCCTCGGCAGTGCACAATTTATTATTGTTGGTCCGCGCCGTTCGACCCTCGGCATTTCTTGTGCATGATATCTACTACGTATTTGCTGTGATTTTTGCCTGATTACTGGCTTGGAATTTTAAGTTGTCAACTGAAATGACAGAGATTTAAAGTTGTTAAAGATTTTTGAAAGAAGTTGTTCCTTCTGGTTGATTATTTGCTATTTGATCAAATCACCCATGTCGATTAATTGTTATTAATATGACGAAGATTTAAAATGTTAAATGTGGAAAGAGTTGATGTTATTTATTCCCGATTTTAATAAATTTCCTATGATAATCATGCTTAGCGTCACACTTGAATATACTGAATTGACCTTTAGCAAGTGTCTAATTTGACCTCTCGTCACTACCTCTCTGAGGTTAGGCAGGTGACTTACTGAGTATACGTTGTTGTTGTACTCATGCTACATTTGCTGTGCATTTTATTGCACAGGTACCTTCATAGCGATGTGGCGGATTTGGAGACTTAGGCGAGCTTCATCATTCGGAGGCGATCCGAAGCTGACAGAGTCTCCTCATACTGTATTACATTATTTTAATTTTCCTTGTCCACTTGTATTTCGGACAAGCTTTGTAGAAATTGTAAAATTATTAGAAATTTCTCATGTACTTGTGACACTGGGTTCTAGGATGTGTTAGGATATATTTGCTAAATAGGACTATTTAAACCATTGTATTTACTTAACGAATATTAATTAATGATTGGCTTGCCTGACAATGATGTCCGACACCATCACGACCTTATGGATTTTGGGTCGTGACTTGTATCTAGGTTCCCTTAGGTCTCACGAGTCATGAGCAAGTCTAGTAGAATCTTGCAGATCAGTACAAAGACGTCTGTACTTATCTTCGAGAGGCTACAGGGTTGTTAGGAGTACTTCCCTTCTTGATTCCTCATCGTGCGATTTGATTCCTTAAAGGCTTATGCCTAAGTTTATTCCTACTCAATCTTACGCATCGTGAATCGCTTGATAGGAATCGGGAATCTGAGGAATTGAAATGGTGCTACGGATATAATTCGAGATGTTTTCCATGTGTAATTGGTTGGGGCTGTTGTTATGGCCCTGCAAAAGAATAAAATGTTATTTCAGCCCAGTAGCTGTGTTTCTAAGAGCCTTAAGGCTATGCTCGGGTAGTGATGATGCTTGCGATTGGTTATCGCGCGATGTTGATATGATGATAGAATGCTTGCCCGTATGTTGGGGGTGATGAATGGTTTGAAGGGAGGTCTTCTCAGAGTGTGATTTCGAGATTTCAGCATTTTAGTTCCGGCAGAGGAAAGGCATTTAGACTATAGGTGATTAGGTTTTGGATTGATAAAGTAGTAAGACTTGGTGTTTTCAAGCAAGGTGGGATATTCACCTGTGACGTGATATCGTCGTCATTGATCGAATGGAATGTGTTAAGTTTGTCAGTGCTATGGTTTCTTCGGTTGCATGGGGTCAGAGTATTGTGAATGAGTATTGAAGAAGCGGTTGTCAGAGACTGTGAGGTGTGGCGGTTCAGTATTGGATAAGTATTGATAAAGAATGTAGCTCGAGAAAGGTGATCTTAGGAGAGTTTGAAGTCGTGGTGATCTACTTGTTTAAGAGCTACAGAGAATGGTATTGAATTGAGGCTAGGCGGTGGTTCCATTTTCTAGGAAGTCAGGGTAACCAAAGTGGGAGAATGGCGGCGTAATGGTGAATTAGAAGATTTTGTAGCGCGTTTAGTTGATGTCCATGAAGAGCGGATGGACTGGTAAGGTTGGGGAATGAGAGCAGGTTTAGGATGGTTGCATAGAGTGTGCATTTCAGCGTCGTTGGAAGGTGTCAGTTGGTGATTTCCACAGGTGAGTTATCTCCTATGAGTAGGATAGCGGTGGCATGGTTGGAAAGTTTCTATGAGGGATTCTAGTGTCTATTCATAGGAGGCAGAATGTGTGAATGATGCTAGAGAATTTGAGTATTTAGGGAGTGCCAATAAGAGAATTTGGAAGAATTGGACGGGTTGGTTGAGCAAGATCATGTTAACAAAGGGGAAAGGATCTCAACAGGGTCTAGAGTGGTGCAAGGAGTAGCTTCAGGCTAAGTGAGGGAGTCCCACCACCTGCCGTTGGTTTGTAGGATTGTGTTCTCATGGGGTTGCGGATTGTCGGCGTGTTGGCAAGTTATTACAACTAAGGGAAAGGAGTAAAACGGTGATTGTGCGTGGGATTTGATGAATGTGTGCAAAAGTTGGCCCTGTTGGACCAGGGTTTCAGACAACAATATGATTAAGAATTGAGCTTTTGCGGCGTAATTTCAGAGAGAGGGAAAAGGTTGGAGTGCTCTATGTTATTTTCAGCGTGCAGAATAGTATTGGGGGAGTGAGAGAAATAAACTCTGGGTTGTAGAAAGATTATCAGAAGGGTATGAGACGGGTTGTGAGATTGAGACAGCATGGTCTCGTGAATCAAGGCCACTCGGGATGAGTGAGGATTGAGTTTTGTTATTGTTCTCTTGAATTGAGGTAAGTAAAAAGGTTTCCATATGATGAAGTGTTCACCCTATTAGTGGTTCAGAAGTTATGATGGAATTCTTGCGCTATCTCATATTGGCATGTTAGGTGCAGTAAGCAGTATGTAACTGGGAGTGAGAATCGAGATTGCGGCTCGGTGTAAACACGGATGTCATGAGCTCTGATGAGCAAGAAAAAAAAAGTGATTTGAAATTTCAGAGTAAGATGGTGTTATCTTCAGTGTCCCCTGAGATCGATATTCGGTAGAAGAGGCTTTGCATCCTAGTTACGGGTTCTTGATTTGTTTTACAGCGTTAGTGTGGCCAGTGGTGGATGTGCAGACTTGCTACCTTGTGTGGAAGGTTGTGGGAGCATGACCACGGGATGATCGTATGAGTGTGACATGTAGTCACTTAATGGATTGAAGATTTGGATTGAGTATAAAGAAGTGTAATATTGCTTATTTGAGAATTTATGCCTGGACGGCGTTTGGTTCATTTGGTTGTGGATTGTGGGGTGTTTGTCTCGGCTATGATGGTTGTTCTTGCGTGTTATGAGAGGAAGTGGGTTAATATGGACCCAGGTAAGAGCTATTAGCATAGTTCGGTGCGAGCAGAATCAGCTAGAAGTGTGTGAATGGGTTTAAATAGGATTTTGGGCTTCATGTGAGGCAGATGTGTTCATTTAAGCATAGTACTCCTCAAGGAGGGGTGTTGGAATATCAGGTGATTGTTCCGTGTGAGTTGTGAAACGGCTTGATAATTTCTTGTGTGTTGAGGTCCCGCATAGTGGTAATGTTATGTGAGCAGGATAGCTCCTGAGATCCAGAGTATATATATATATATATATATATAC